>APFE030958324.1:0-28422 GCA_000404065.3 Pinus taeda
ATAGAGTTTGATTCTTCCTCCTTTAGCTCAAACTCTATCTTCTCAGGTTCCTTTGGTTGGACTTCATGTTTAATAACATCTTTCACCTCTCTGAACACCACATCTCGGTTATACACAACCTTCCTTGTTGTTGGGTTCCAAAGCATATAACCCTTTAAACCATCCTTATACCCAATAAAGATGCACTTTTCATATTTACTATCCAACTTGGTTCATTTCTCCTTCGGAACATGTACATATGCATCACATCCAAATCCCCTCAGATGTGAAAGAGAGGGTTTCTTACCAATCCATACCTCTTGTGGAATCTTATCCTCCAACGCTGATGAAGGTGATCTGTTGACCAAGTAACATGTTGTTTCCACTGCCTCTGCCTGGAATTCTTGTCCTAACCCAACACCACTTAGCATGCTTCTTGCCCTTTCCATCAACATCTTATTCATTCTTTTTGCAACTCCATTTTGCTGAGGTGTATATGGAGTAGTCTTCTGCCATGTTATACCACACTTCTTACAAAATTCTTCAAATTCCTTACTGCAAAACTATCCACCGTTATTTGTCCTCAGCACATTTATCTTCTTCTCTGTCTGGTTTTCCACCAAAGCCTTAAATTCTTTAAACCTATCAAAGCCTTCAGATTTATTCTCAAGGAAATATATCCATGTATTCCTTGAGAAGTCATTTATAAATGATACATACTACACAGACTTACCCAGTGATGGAACATTCATAGGTCCAAACACATCACTGTGCTCAAGCTCTAATATATGTTTCACCCTCTTACCACCAAAGGGGAAACTTACCCGATTCTTCTTCCCATATACACAATTTTCATAGAAATCAAAATCCAGAGAGCTATTACTCATACCTTCTAACCTTTACCATGAAGTATTCGAAGGCATTTCTCTCCAATATGTCTAAGCCTTTGATGCCACAGCATGGTCTTCTCTCTAGAGACCACTTGATTTCCTGCTCCACCTTCAGGAACCATAGAACTGTTGCACCCATCAACAACTGTGCTACCTTGCAGCTTGTACAAAGTTCCAATCCGAATTCCCCGCATCAATACCAGTGCTCCCCAAACCATCTTGCAGGTATCCTTCTCGAACACTGTTTTTACACCTGCATCATCCAACTTGCTTACAAAAATCATATTTTTGGCCAATTTAGGAATATGCATAACACTCAAAAGTGTTCTAACCCTTCCACCTTGCAACTTCAACTTTACTTTTCTGCAACCAATGATTCTAGCCTTCCTGTCATCCCCCAAGAAGACATCACCACCATCATATTTCTCATACTCGCAAAACCACTCTCTAAGAGGAGTGAAGTGAAAGGATGCACCTGAGTCAATCAACCATGCCTCATGATCTACATGTGTACTTGAACAAAGCCAAGTACACATCCCCACCTTCATTTGAGGTGGTTTTTTCCTCTGCAGAAGGAGCATCATCAGATCCCTTTCCTTTATTAGGAGTTTTAGATTTACAGTCCCTTTTTTAGTGCCCTTCCTTTCCACATTTCTAGCATACCACCTTTACAGGTTTTCCAGGAGATTTAGATCTCCCTCTAGATTTAGATCTCCCACTTAATGACTTATTTTTGTTTCTGTTCTGGGACCATCCTTGTATAGACAAGGCATCACCAATCTGGCTCTCCATATTTTTCTATCTCATCTCCTCTGTCAGCAAGGATGAGACTATTTCATCAAAATGCAAGGCAGTTGCATTGCTACCTATTGCAATAACCAGACTATCCCACGAATCTAGTAGAGAACACAACAAACTTATGCACTTATCTTTATCTAAAATTTTAATATAAAAATATTCTAATTGACTTACCACAGTATTAAATGCGTTCATATGCTCTGTCACTAAGTCTCCATCTTTCGTCCTCAGGTTATACAAATTTTTCCGCAGGAACAATTTATTCACCAAAGACTTAGATTGGTACAAAGTCCCTAACTTTTCCCACAAAGCCTTCGCCGTAGCTTCCCCTGATACATTCATAAATACTGAATCTGAGACACACGATCATATTGTGCTCTTTGCCTTTCGATCCAACTTCTTCCATTCTTCATCAAACACTCCCGTTGGTTTAGTACCCAGATCTACCACAATCCATTGATCTTTATCCACCAACAGATCCTCCATCTTGAGTTTCCATAACTCAAAACTCTAACCATTAAATTTCTTGATCTCTTTCTTTCCACTGCTTGCCATCTTCTTTCGCCACCAGAATCGATATCAAAGATCTCCCACTAAACAGGGTTTACCACAAGCTTGAGCGAAAACCCCCAGCAAAAAAGGCGTCCCTTGAAGACAAAATAGCTCCAATACTAAATGTAGGTTTTAACCCCATATAGAAATTATCTGCATATGAATTCTAAAACACAGAAAATAAACAATGCGAGATCATAACACATAAAACACATATACACAGAGATTTTCCCCTGGATCCCAAAACCAGGACTAACATCTTGATTTTTCATTATATTCCTTTCAATGTTACAATACATATTTATACATGCCAAAGCATCCAATACCATGGATCGAAAACCATCACGTCCAAAACCATGGACCGAAAAACCATAGGTAGGTTCGCCTAATCCCTTCTTTAGTGTTTTTAAATTTGACTAAATCCCTTAGGAATCATTAAATAAATCCTTATTTGTTTATTATTCCTTAACTAATTCCTTGAGATGATAAATAAATCATTTATTTATTTATTATTTCTAAATAAATGTTTAAATACTTTTTCCCTCTTAAACAAATATAATAAAATATTCCAAGTGGTTATTCCAAGAATGGGATCAATAATATTTTATTATTGCTCATTATTCAAGGATAACTCAATATTTTGTTATAAATAGAAGGGTTTTCCATTCATTGTTCACTTTTGATTATTTTCATTGTTGCACTCGTTGTTGTAACTTTGATTATTTTCATTGTCACACACCATATTTTTGTTGGGTTTATACATTATTGAGGAGAGAGAATCTACAGAAGCTAAAGACATTTGAGAATAGCCAAGAACCCATCCCATAGAGGGGTACTCGTAATATTTATATGTTCTCTTCACATGTGTTATTATTAAATTATTCTTTACATATCTGGTTTCCATTGGATGTTTAGGGTTATTACTCTTTCTTTCACTATTTAACTATGATCGTAGAATAGATCATAATTTTGGCAAGTTTTGTTTTTATCAAGAGCTACAGATCTACAATGTTTAGCAGCCATTTCTATTGTTGAGATTGTTTGTCATCCACAATCTTAAGTGGGTTATTTTCATACATCATTGAGAAGAAAACACTACAACAACTGGAAACCAATTCTTTAATGTTTAGTTTTTGTAACAAATAAATGTTATTCATTAAACAAAATAATTAACTATTTGACATAATGAATTAAAGTTTTATTTTCAAAAAACAAAAAAAATATGAATACAACAACTTACTATATGATTAAAGAGCTAATTTCAAAAGTGAGGTATGTGATTCAATGATAAAGTCACTAATTGTGCAACTTGGAGGTTATGGTTTCAAATCCCAATAGGTTAATTTTTTCTTGACTAATAGTGCATTAATAAAAAGGGGTTGACTAATGCACTTCAGCAATATTAAATTGTTGTACCATGAAACCTTGTTCATTATGAATTAAAAATACACATCATATTAATGATTAAGGTTTTTCATTTTAGTATATAAGTCTATCAAATAACAACTAAAATAGGATTGATGAGGAACAATAAGCTACCAAATTTCCTCCATTTATCATGTATCCACTTATGTGTTCAATGTCTGACATTATAAGAGGGATAGTGTTTACTTAATTTTTCATGCGTAAAGCTTTGTAGCCAATCTCTTTTCTTCTTTTATAAGTTTCATGCACTTTAGGCCCTATAATGATCTAAGGCTTCAAGCCTTAGAGAGTTGATCAATTCGCTTCCTTTTGTATATAGTTTCGTGTTTAGGTTATTGTGTTAGTTTTTTTATTCTTCTTTTCCTTCACTACCAAGTAGGTTGAGTGCTATTGTTGATAGCGCGAACTCAACTCAGACTCGAGTGGCTTAAAATTGTGGGATAACATTCCATTAATCCTCGATAACCACTGAGGAGTTTGAGATGTTAATGTGGATGTAGTGCTAGAGCAACACTTACATTCTGAAAAATCAACACATGTAACATCTCTCTTCTTGAATTTCACTAAGAATGTATACATTATCTACTATTCTTACTCCTCTTCCTACCAGTTTTCTTGAAGATGGTATCCTTATCTCACAGTCCTTGGAACAGAAGATGAGACCATGTTCTTGATCACATATTTGGCTGACACTTAGAAGATCATGCTTGATTCCTTCAACATAGAGTGCATTTTGTGCTTTGCCTTGCCATTGACAACACTCACTATGCCTTTACCAATAATTTTAGCAGATCCATTGTCTCCAAAGATCACTTTTTCATCCTTTTCTTTACTTATTGAGACGAAATTTTTTTGGTCACTTGTCATGTGCCTAGAACATCCACTATCTACAAACCATTGATTTTCCTTATTTTGAGCACATAAAGCTAGACTACTGTTCTCAAAGGTAGATTTTCCAACTTTATTTTTCCAATCTATTTATCTTTGATCTAGAGGACAATTTTGTGATACATGGCCTGGATTATTACATTTGAAACATTCTAGACTATACTCTGAAAGAGGAAAAAAAGTGTTATAAATCTTGATTTGGCCTTGCCTCTTTGGTTCAACAATCTTCTTTTGATGATTAGCCCCATAATTCTTGCAATATTTTTCCTAACAACCAAAAATTTTACAAAAGAAATAGTGACCAAGGAAAATATTTTTATATATGTTAAGTTAAGCTTGCCTTGACGAGATATTCCTTTCAGGAAGGGGTTGCTTCTCATTCATCGGATGAACTTTGTTTCCTGAAAGGTTAGAATGGAAAGATATTTTAAGGATGTTGGGCCACTAAATTATCACTATTACTACCATTTGTTGACATCTATTTCATCCATTTTCACCATTCTTTTATCACATTATTTATCATAATTTATCAAATAATTTCATTTTATAATTATTCATGCTCTTGTTGATTAGTGATGTTTAGTCTCTTTTATTTTTAATATATTAAAGTTTATCATGCATAATTTTGCCAATTATGGTTTATAAATAGATTATTGTAACAATACTCATGATTTCAACCACCAAGTTCTCATCCACATTCCAAACTTGACCTCCAACACATAGTCAAACATGCCAACTCAAAAATTCGTTGGATAAAGAAGCAACAATTTTGCATTGGATTTTCTTGGAAATGAGGATGGATCTCAAAATTATGAGACATGGGTTTGGTGAAGAATGGACCAAATTAGTTTCCCAATGGGTAGTTTTCCAAAATGTGATTTGGATTGAGAGAAATGAAAGGTTCTCTGAAGGCGATTTTCCCAGATTTTCTATTGTAGCTGGTTTGCAATTTTCCTCAAATGCACAATTAGATTCGATTTGCTTCCTGCTAACTGTTGATCGAAATATCTTTCAGATCTCATCTTTATTATTGATATTTTGTAATCAATCTAAAATTGTAAGGGAGAATCAATTTGTAATAAGTTTAGCTATAATTCCCCTTATCTCTCTACGTATTTAAATGAAAACAAAGATCAAGAAAAATGATGGAAAATTGTTGAATTAGAGACAGAGCTTGGCATTGTTTTGTATCTATTTTTAATTTTTAATGAAAAATGTTGTCAGTGGAGCTTAGCATTTCTCATTGAGCTAATATTAATTTAGGTAGCCCGACTCCTACAGTTTGGGCCTACTGCCTTGGATGAAATTTTGACTCATTGTGTAAAATAAATCAATTTTGAGTTTGGTTTTCTTCATATGTCATTACTCTGAAAATTGACATTGTTCTTTAGATTAGATAATATATTATTTTCATTGCTAATTTTATATGTAATTTATAAAAGTTTATAGAATTATATTTTTAGTTATTGTATACTTGAAGTGTGTATGGTGCTTCTTTAATTCTTTAGTGTTGTTTTTAGACAAAATTAGCTTTATCTTGAGAGTAGTTAGTCGTTGAATTAGTATAGACAATTAGAATAGAGTTGAGAATTTCCTATCTTGTTTCTTGATTATGTTTCAATGGATTTTTTTCCTTGGAGTGATATTTTGGATTAGCATTTGATTCCAGTGATTTCTTAATTCTTCATTCCTGCACTAGAAGTTTGATTCAATTAGAAATAGAGTTTACTTTAAGTTCTGTTATTTATTTTTTGAGTTTTTATTAGGCTTTTCTAGATTGAGATTATTTTAAAAGTGTGCATAAGATAACTTTATTTCTGGCCAATAGAAGTAATTGTAAGTTATCACATGGATATCATATAGGACCAATATTAGTTGTTGGTAGCTACTTTCATATATTTTACGAACTTCCTTGAAATAAAAAGACGTCCCTTGGGTTGATAATTAGTGTTCAAGTGACTAGTTATTTTTTTAATTAAGCAATTAATTTTCTCAACATTTTGGCATTGTTGTCATGGAGATAGTCAAATAACACTACCACACTAATATTTGGTTGTAGATGCATTCCTGACTTCGAGAGCATTGACATTAAATACGGAAGGTAAGAACATACATACGCACCCCCGCTAACTTGTGTTGAGGTCTTCCCTCTATAGGTAGTTTCAAGTCATATAACATGCATTAATAAAAGTAGGAATCTTAGAGGTAGAAATTCGAAGAAAACAAATATAATCATTTCACTTAAGTGGTGTTGTAAGCAAGCTCAATAGCATCCTCAGCCCGTTGCCTTGCCAAGAATGGGAGGAGCAACAAAAGGAATCAGTCAAGCAACAGTGGACTCCAGAGATAGAACAAGGGTACAAACAATGTAAGCAAACCGATAGGCTTATCAAAAATGATGATAACCAGATAAAATAAATCTTGGAGAGTGAGCTCCAAAAAAGGCGAATTAGATACTCCGAAGGTAAAGATATCTTGAGATGGGGATATACCCGTAGAGGTTCCTTCACTACCAAATACGCCTACAAAATCAGATGCCAAGATTCAATGCCTCTGGATCCTATATGGGGAAGAATCTGGGTTCCAGGTACTTGGCCAAAAATATCCTTATTTC
The DNA here is from genome assembly GCA_000404065.3 of Pinus taeda. Taxonomy (NCBI): domain Eukaryota; kingdom Viridiplantae; phylum Streptophyta; class Pinopsida; order Pinales; family Pinaceae; genus Pinus; species Pinus taeda. The sequence continues at coordinate 7,147 of APFE030958324.1, forward strand.
TCTGGCTCACTGGGCACTGAAAGATATTAACTTGGGATAATTTAAGGAAGAGAAACATGCATGGGCCCTCCATTTGTCCAAACTGTCATTCTCAGGAGGAAACGCTTCAACATCTCCTGGACTCTTGTTCTCTGGCCAACCAACTATGGGAGAAGGCTAGCTTCCGATACCAAAGAAAATGTCGAGTGTCTGAGGATATTATCAACTCCATTCACCTCTAGCAACAAAGCCCTTATAAAAGTGCACTTCTCAACCATTTATGGAGAATAATACCCGCCCTCCTCCTATGGACAATATGGAAAGAAAGGAACAAGTGTATTTTCAAATACCAAAGCACTGCTTTAGAAATCATTTGGGACAACCTTTGTCACAATCTAAAAGAGACCTTAGAGCTTCAATCTTGGCTTCCGGATGACTTTCCCACGCAGGAAAATGAGGTAGCCATATGGAAAAATTGGAACATACAACTCCCTCAATGAATTCCCACTTGCAGACCTTCAAAAAGCATGAACATTGGACAGCACTCATGGTCCCCCCCTCCAAGGCATAGATTCAAACTCAGCTTTGATGGAGCTTCTAAGGGAAACCCCGGCAAAATGGGATTTGGTGGAATTTTCAGAGATCATAAGGGCTCTCCTCTTCTGATTTACTTCGGCAACATTAGATGGGACACGAATAACTCAGCTGAGCTGGAGGGTCTCTAGAAAGGATTACTCCTTTCCCAGCAACACGGCTTGCAACCTTTGGAGATAAAAGGTGACTCCCAAATTCTCATCAACTTGGCCAACCAGCTGCTCAATGGAGCTCATTCACACAAAATCGCCAACAGTTGGAGACTTGAAGCCAAACTGGATGCAATAGGAAAAATGCTCAACACCAGCTAAGCAATCCTATTCAATCATGTTAAACAGGAAGGCAACAAGGTCGCTGATCTACTGGCCAACTTGGGAATGGAAAATGGGCATTTTCTTCTCACTGGAGCTCTATACATAATTGAGAATCATGAACAAGAATAGGAATGCAAAATTTTGGTCCAAAAGGATGCAACTTCCCCAGATGTGGGTGACTTGCAGGATGGTTAAGGTGATGGGACAGGGGTGGGGCGAGGTGGGACGACACCTGCCTACCCTATACCACATGGATTATTGCCCGGGGAGGAATAAACCTTGGCATTTGGGAACCGTCAGGCGCATTTGTTTCACCTCAGGCGGCTTTGATCCGCCCAGCCTGTCCTCCGATTTTCTTACCGCCTCTGCACGCTCTGGAATGTGCCGCACCTCGGCTCTCTTCAATGCAGGAGTAATGACGGGGGAAATTCGAGGCAGGATGGAGGGCAATAAATATAGGCTCATACATGGGAATGCTTTGGAGCCTCTGGTGCTTTGTTGGATTGGTTATGGTATGTTATGGTCTGTCGTTCTGTTGGGTTGGTTTTGTTTGGGCAATCGTGAGAATCTACCTCCGTCTCCCAGGTTTCTATCTGAGGCCTCTAGCCCTTGTTTGGATGCTCATTTAAACATCCCGAGCTCTGTGGTGGTGGTTGAATAGTCTTGTTTTCATAGTGTTTTTGTGGTCTTCAGTATGCCCCATCTTCGCCACAAAATGAGGAGCCGCGGGGGAACTCCTCGGCGCACGCCCTCCAGCCCATCCTCTAGCTCTCCATCCCTCTCCAGTGATCTGATATCCGACCTGTATCCTCACACTCGTAGTGGGAGAGGATGTTTTCATCTGCCCAGCCATTACCTTGAGCCACGTCCTCCAGACTCCTCGTTGTCTCCCTCTTTCGGCTCTGTGATTTTCACATTCAATTGCTCTCTAAATCGTCCAAGAATTACTGCTCACATCTCGGTGTTCTTTCATGAGGATGCCTAGGAGGTGGGTGAGTCCAGATCTCATCAGGAGGGCCCTGCCTCTGTCTCTCAGCCAAATCCTCCTTCTCTGCAGGTTCTAGAGGTCCTAATTCACAATGCCTTGGACGTGGTGATGGAGACGGCGGCCCATGGTCCTTCTGAAACTGATGTTGTTCATGAAAGGGATATGTCTGAGTTTGGTTGGTGCAGATTTGTGGAAGACCATCCAGATGTGTAATTCCTTCTCTAATGTCCTGGTTTCATGTCATATAGCCCTTAATAGCGGACAATTTTTGGTTTATGATGATAATTGGGCTCACATCCGCAAGATATGGTTCAATTTGTAAGTTTCTTTGAATTTCTGCAAGCTCAATAAGAAGGTCAATACTTGTGCCCCTGCGTGGGATCTAAATACTTGTTCCTGACTAAGTTCTCTGTCTTGGGCAGTGTCTCTAATTTTTTCTGTCGCTCCTACAATGCAGTTGTTTTTACTACTGTCTAGATGTAATTTTACCCCTTTAATGTTAATAGAGTAATTTTATTTAGAAAAAAAAAAGTGGTGTTGTAAGCACCACCCATTCCACTAACCAATTAGCAAGTACATTTGAAGGAGGAATCTTCAAAGCTGGTAAGAGTTTTAGGGAACTTTCCTCTCGATTTTTGAATTTTTTTGCAAGAATAAGAGTTATAGGAGCTGAAATTGGTAATTTTGTAAAACTGATATTATTAGCTCTCTAAACTCACAATTGGGAATTTTATAGGGTAAAGAAAATCGAAGAATTTGAAGAAGTGTTTTGCCATTGATGTCAAAATGAGTATTTTGTAAGAGGATGAAAGCAACATATCAAAGAGATCAAGAAGCTACTACAAGCTCATAGCCATGGAAACCATGGCTGACATGTATGGTTCAAAAATCTATCCTTTCATTTTCTTACTTGCATGGATATTTCTTTCACCTTGCAACACAAAATATTCATTTTTCTTACTTAACAAGGTCATCCCTACAACCCTATCAACTACATCATGAAAATCCTCCATGCTTTATACAATTTCCTACTCAATCCATCCCACACCTCCATAATAATAAATCATTACGGCATGCTTACAATGTTGAACTACAAAATTTACCCTCCCTTCCCACTCATTTTATTTTACTCATACCATTATCGAAAACTTATATTAGGTTTGGGAAGGTTTTAAATCTTAAAACTGCAAAATTCACGGAAGACAATGGGATTTCTTCTCATGAATATCAACAAGTAGATGAGATTAATAAGACATTGGAAGAACTTCATGATATGAAAACTATGGAAATCCAATCAAACAAAGGCTATATTGAATACTGGTTTCAATCTATCATTTGCTCACAACATCAATCGATACTTCACCAATTTTTGGCACCATCGTTTCAAGGGAACTTGGTCTCTCCTACCTTGGTATTTATTAACATGTATTTTTCTAATTTGGGTATGTACATACTTGAGGTTTTTCTTCGAAAATCGCTCCATTGGAAGTACTCTTATATGCATAGATTTTTCATCTTTTTCAAATAGAGTGGGTTATTGTAAAAAATAAAATAAATAAGTACATAAATAAAAAAAATTCTTTATATGTAAAAAGAGCTGTGTTTGCGGCAGTTTGTTGTGTAAATCAATATCAATGATATATTTAATTTTGTATGTAGACATATTATATTGAAAATCATATTTCTACAGACACTTGTCACCATTTTGGAAAAAAATTGTTTGTTTATCATATTTCATGACATGTGGGCTTGATAAAATTACTAAAAAATACAGTCAAGACAATCATGTTTTAAGGGACCAAATGGGAATATTTTTAAAATTTGTTTCTATCATAAGTATCCCTTAATGTATACTTTTTAACCCAATATTATTCACTCAATTTGTATCTCAAATGATAATTTTATGACCAAAACATTGACAGGGTGTCTATTGGGCAACTTGGGGACAGAGTTGGGACAATCAGATTTTGGAGACTTAAATGGATAGATTTTAAAAAGCTATTTCTATGGTATATTTCCCTATGAATATAGTTTACAATTCAATTTTAATCACTAGATATTGATATCCTATGAGAAATTTCTGACCAAAATATTGATTGTATATCGTAAATTAACACTCTTTAAACTATGTTTTTTCTGGTTGTTCCTTAGCACATTTGAGCCATCAATTCTTCTTATATTTAAAACATGTTTCTATTGGATATATATAAATGAATATAATTTAATATCCAATTTGAATCAGTTCAATCTATCATCAAATGAAATATTTACACTCAAAATATCAATTCTTGGTATAATCTAGGAAATAGAAAACAACTCTCTTATGCAAGTCGTTATGAGCATGTTTGACATATCATCACATTAAATTTTTAAAACCTATTTCTAATAGAGATCTCTCTTTGAATTAATTTTCATCTGGATTTGGATTACTCAAGTCAAACCAAAAATAAAGAAGTTATTATTAAAACACTATTGGTTAATATGGTTGGCCATCGCTCTCCCGTGGGTAACAAATGCATTTTATTTATCTTTCTGTGGATTTGTTTTACAGAGTAACTAGTTATTATTTTTCATATATTTCTTGGATTATGAGAGCCCAATCACCTCTCTTCTTCCATGATTTCATGTTTTATTGCAAGTAAACACTCGTTTTTTACAGGTCCCAAGAGAATAAATAAGGTCAATTTATGAATGAGTGATTCTTGCAAGGAATTTCATCCAAGAATATATTAATAAACTTAATATCATATGATGTTGAGCCTTTCTAGGTGTTGTGATCTAAAAAAAATTGGATCATAAGAGCTTGCTGCAAAATTGTTCCCACTATTGCCCACCAACGTGAAGAAAACAACGTAAAGGCTTTTTCATTATTTGACGGATTCATAACAAGAGAAATGAAAAATTGATTTCCATTTGAAGATCCAAGTCATTGTCACCAAATTATTTTTCTAAAATATCTTTTGTTTCCATTCATTCACCATTGATAAATTGTTTTTCCTTGGAAGCATATTGTTGTTCCCTTAGGAAACAACATTGTTGCACCAGAAATCACAGTTGTTGTAACTTAAGTTATTTATTTATTTATTGTTTTTCAATAAATTATTGTTTATTTTCGTATTTCTCTTATGCTTTTATATTTTTAGGTATTGTTTCCTTCAAAGTTACTATTTTTGTTTCCTTGAGAGTAAAAGTTGTCATTTCTTCATCAAAATAAAAGTAGCAAGTTCTTGAGTTTTATGTCATTACTCCACACCTATCCATTTGTTCCCTAGTCTTCTCAAGTATATGGTTACCTCAAATTTAATACCAAACACTCTTATGGTAAGTCTTGTCGAGAATTATTCACTCTTTATTCCTCTTTATTTTGTAAAGTGACTATGATTATTGATTGACTAATCCTTCTCCATGCCACCTTGCTAGGATCACCCATCGAGTTAAATTTTGGGAGGGATTGTCACAGTCATGCCTGAAACTTCATGACCACAAGCTTGAGATGGTATGGGTAGTTTTGAGGTTGTAACATGCAATAATGGTACTATTGGATAAATAAATCTCAAATCATAATTGTTTCTACCTTAACTATAGTTATTATTTCCAGACTCACAATTGTTGTTCCCTCAGTCACAACTATTGTTTTCTAAGTAACATTTGTTGTTCCCTCGGGAATAGTTATTGTTTACTAAGTCGCAGTTGTTGTTCCCTCAATTACAGTTGTTTCCTAGGTCACAGTTGTTGTTCCATATATTACAGTTGTTGTTACCTCAATCACAGTTGTTGTTACCTAACTCACGGTTGTTGTTACCTCAATCACAACTATTGTTATTAGCCCATTTTCATGCTTTTGTTCACTTTTATTCATTTGACACTTGTAGGTCTTTATGATTTATTTCTCCTTCGTGAATGGGAAATACTTTTAATGTTCTAGGTCCTCTTTGACATAATGATTGGGTAGTCAGTTTATCTTTATTTACCTATAAACATAATATTATTGTAAGGGATAATTATGAAAATATGATTTCATCATGCCAACTTTTGAATTTCTTAATTTGTCAAGTCCCTAATCTTGCAAAATTTATGATGATTACCGCAAAATTATACTTAAATATTTCTGTCACTATCTAATGAATTGTTCCTTAACCCCAATCTTAACAAAGAAAAATATATTTATCAACAATCATTTTAAGGTTATTAGTTTTCGAGAAACAAGGCTAGCCAAGTTGAAAATAGTTACTACAAAAAAAACTACGCCATCCCTAGCTCTTAAGGAGTTGACCTACCACCCCATCTATTAAGTAATCTTTTTTTTATTAAAAGTAACCATAGTTGAATTTTAAAAACAAATAGTCAACTGGAGGATAGGAGGTTTCATCACGAGCTGACCTACCATGATCATAGGTCCTAATAAAGTGGTAATACTGCTACCAGTCACCAAGCCAAAGTAATGGCCTTCAGTCGTAAAGTTGAAGGACAACAAGTCTCATCACAGGTCAACTTGCTCACTTTTGTTAACTCCTGTGAATGGCATAGTTATTAACTGGTTACCAAGTGAAAATAGTGATCTTCAGTATACATCTAAGTAAATTGAAATTCTCTAGTAACTGTGCATTTATTTCTAATAGATGGGACATTGGCTTCTCAATGGGTTAAAAAGGCATCCCTATCAAGGCTATGGACCTCTAGTGGCAATTGTGACCATGCCTATGGTATAGAATTTAATTCAATAATATGATCTACTTGGTTACCTTGTTTTCTTAAAACTAATTTTCGATAAAGTATATTGTTGCATATATAAGGTTTGTTAGAACTCATGTCTCATGTGGTATTATTTAATCATTTCTTAGATGATGATAGTTATGGTTTAAATTTATTAATGAGTTCTAAATATTCACTTTACATGTCAAGGACGAAACCTTTAGGATATTTGAGATTTGGAATTTTATATCATCTAATATATCATTCTTTTATTCTACAAGTTCATATCTTTTACCAAAGATAGTTGTTTTGTCCAATCAGTCACCATTTATCCATAGCTTAACAATACTACTATTATTTTTGGGAAGAATTAAAAGGCCTAATTTTGATTGTGAACACCAGGTAATCGGTCATATTTTGAGAAGCATGCATTGATATAGCTAATTCATTTTTACACTCTTTTATATTCTTCTTTTATCCATTATTATCACATGGAATTCACAACATGATTATATCACTATTATATATAATGAGGTAATTGAGGTGATGAATTAATAATTGAGGCTACTCATGAGATATGTTATAGAAACCTTGATGACAGGGAAATTAATCAGTTTAGGGGAAGGAAACTCTTATTAATATGAAATTTCTTAGAAGGTGTGCAAAAAACACTTCAGTTAAGTCACTGGTGACAAGTAACCCTAACAACAATCTGTGGCTTCTTACACTTCATATATTCAATAATAAAATGAGGAAAACCTACAATAAAATGATATATGTGATCCAAAATAGAAAACAACAATATATATCCAATGTAATATCCCAATATGGAAACACTTTTAAATGAATAATAATCTTTATTGATAAAACTTGGTGAAGGAGATATACAAAAGGGTCTACAAATCCCCCTTCGTGGGACAGGTCTTTGGATGTCCTTGATGCTTCAGTGATCAATTCTCTCTCTCAATATGTGAAAAATCCAAAACAGTATGTAGAACTCTAGTGGGACCTCAAATGCAAGAAGACGATAGTGGTGACGATGATAATAATCATGGTGAAGAATATGGAAAGCCCTCTTATTTATAACAAAGTATTGGGTTGATCTTGAAAATGGAAAGTAATAGACTAGTATTGACCAAATCAAGATCTAACTGTTAGGAATACTTTATTATATTTTTTGGAGAGGGAAAACATATTCAAAATAGTCGAATATCTTCGTTTAGAAATAATTAACAAATAAAATGATTTATTAATTTTTTTCGTGAAGATTAAGAATGGTGTGAAATTGAAATAATTATTAAACATTGATTTAACAATTATTCCAATGATAGAATTAAGGAATAATAAATAAATAGTGATTTATTTAATTATTCCTTGGTGATTAAGTCAAATGTGACATAAATAATAATTTATTCAATTATGCTCATGCGTTTTTCTTTTTAATTTTAATCAAAAATAATTTAATAAAAATGGTTTACTAAATTATTTCCCATGGTGAAAGTGATTTTACTATGGTAAAATTAATCCTACATGGTGTATTTTTATATGCCTAGTTAGAAATGGCTAGGTCATCATTTTTTGGTGATAATAGATTGTCCCCCAATGTATGAGTGTTAGGATAAAATCGTATGACTGAAATACATTGTAGGTTACACTTCCATGACACACCAAAGGGGAGTCAGAGAAAGAGAGAGACAGATACATCTGAAGCAATACAAGGAAGGACAGATGAATGGAGGGGGTGAGACCTACTAAAATGATATAAGTCTCATATTATTATGGAGTACATGATCTCAAATGTGGCGGGGGAGGCATACCCATACCCACTGAGATAACTGAGTACAAATAATAATGGTGCACTCAGCAATGTGGGTTGAGAAATAGAGTACATGATACATCATATGCTTGCATCAATGGGCCATAAAATAATACAATGAATCCCATATACATAATGTGCTTGGAATGACATAGGCCAGGACTAAATAAAATAAAACCTGAGTGCATGAGAGATAAATCCCCTCAAGCTAACATGGTGAGGGGGGATCAAAACCAAATAAGCCGTGTTGAACATGAAAGGGCTCTGAAGATCTAAATGGATCATCTGAAGGAGACATGCATGTTGTGCGCACTACAAGTAGTTGAAGCCAAACCCGTCACAACTATGGAACTACATCTGAGGTTGTATCAACATCTATGAACATTCGGGCATGTGGGGGACTACTGAAGGGCGACCCCCTCATGAGGTCTAAAACATCTCACACACACTCGGGAATCACTGGTACAATCGTTAGATTCACTGGACCATCAAGTGTATGATTCTCAATCATGTGATAATGAGCTATCATCGAGCACGTGAGAAGCAACCAAGCTAAAGGGAAATGATGATTCCCTTTGCTTGATCTGAGGCACCAAACAAATATGATGGTTGGATCTAAGGTACACAACCCTCTATACCAAACTCCTGGAACTAATGTGTTGAAGTCGATAGAAGAGGTCTCCCCAGAGTTAAGGCAATGAGGAATCCTCAACAAAGGCACGAGAGATCATAGTAAAGTGACTGATGGACTGACACAAAGGATGATGATGGAAGGAAACAAGATGAGTGGCATACTTACAACTTCCCTTGTCAGAGCATAATATGCATGGTTGACCTAGAAATGACTGACTTGATTCTAGAGGGGATGGTCAATTACTCAAACTGGGGCTTTTCAAAGACAAATAAATGTAGTTTGAGGCTAGATATGAGCACAATGAGATGAATGTGACACAACCATGGATGATATATGGTAATAAGACTCAAGTAGGGCACTTGGAACAGACTTTATAGATGAAAGGGTGACTCATCTAGGATGCATTGAACAAGGGTGACTTGATGATATTTCCACATAATGGAAGCCTAGAGAGGGCCATAAAAAGATGAGTAAATAATGGTTACTCATGATGAAAATCAACACGTGAGTGAACCAGTGTACAAGTAAAGCAGTACCAATGTATGGGTGTCTCAAATGAAGAAATTCGATTTTAATAGGTGGCAAAGTGAAACTCATGGAAAAATGGCTTCCTAGTGAAGTGTTAAATTACCAAGAAAAAGGGAGTTCCATGATAGAAATCAGTGAGATATTTCCAATGGTGTTGATGTTTTGTCAAACCAAGCTACGGTTTGGTCGCAATACTTGACAGACAAACTAGGGTTTGAACTTCAATCTTTTGGAGATCATAGCGAACAAACCAACCATCAAAATTTGGATCTGTGAGTTAGAGGTAGGTGGCCTAGCCTTGTTAATATTGGTGGAATATATTTTCAGATTAGGGCTTCAGCTCACTTGGGGGAACCCCTACTTTTTCTCATGGTCGGAGCGCACTTTTTGGACCCTATTTTTCATTCTAACTTGCATAAATTGGGCCAATAAATGTCTCCAACACAATTTTGAGGGAAAATATTGTGTTTTGGGCTAAGAAAAAAAACAGGATGGGGTGTCTCTGTTGAGATGAAACTTTGTAATAGAAATATATGCCTTTGGCTCTGAACTAACAAAACATAATGGTATGTTGCAAGTATGATATATCTAAAGTTGTCATGGTGAGAATGGGATTTGGAAACTCTTCGTGTTGAGATTCAGGGGAACCAAGTAGTTAGAGGGGTTTTGGCACGATATGGGATGTTGAAGTTATTCGAGAACCCATTGACGAGGGTTTGTGAGCCCCTGCTGTCAAGGATTGTGATCTATTGGGACGTAGGTTGGGAGACCTTTGTGGTACAAGGGCACAGGATCGAGATCACTATCCAGGACATATACTTTTTTATAGGATTGCCCCCACTTGGGGTGGTCAGGAAAATACATCCAATGTTTCCTTGTGGTAGGAATATAATGGAGTTTGTGGATCGTCATTATGTATCGAGAGTTCATCTAAAGGGAACAACAATCAATATTAGTGACTTAGAGAGACATGAGACATAGGCTACAGCTGGAGGAGTGTTGTGGATCTTGGGTAGACGTGTTTTTCATCACATCACTGATGGGAAGATGATGATTTTTGAGAGTATATTGGTAGGGACCTACTATGGGTGGGCTCGGATAATGTTCTCGTCATTGAAAAGGTAATTGACACTATGTAGGTGATGGACCAATGATAATTGTTCATTTGGGATAGTTTTGGGCTCATTCTTCTTTGAGAATATCCCAACCATCTGACCACATGTACAGATCCATGATGAGGGCCCACAAGAGCTCAAGATGCACCACTGGGAGCAACTACTATGACGAGGTTGAGGAGGGGGGGTCGAATAAGTGTTCTGACCTTAGTTCTTTGCACATTGGGACCAGGTTCCATTGTACATAGATGATTATCTGTATAGTGGAATGAACTATCAAGGAGATCCTAACTTACCACTTTCGTCACGATGAGCATGGGGTCCATATGGTAAGTGAAAGTTGATATATATTTGATGCATTTAAAGTTTAGGAAATATATGATGTGGTACTTACTTCCAAACTTGTGGTATTCAGATATAGCACCGATGAAGCCGGCAAGATACACAAGATGAGTTGTAGTGCCTGGGGTCGTAGATCAGGGTTGTTCAACATCACATCATAGATTGGGTGGTGATGCTCTACTAGACGATCTCTGTCGTAGGTTTGATGTGCTACTAACTAGCGTGAAAGAGCGCGGATGGCATGATTTAGAATATCGGTATACATATGAGTGCATTGTTCTTCCCTCAAAATGATGAGGTATCATAAGGCACATAACTATGGTCGGTCAGGCAGTTCGATACTTACGGGCTGGTGGGATGGAGCCATTAGCTTAGGCGCCTCCATTTGATAGTGATTAGGCATAGGGACTTGAGGAACCCATTTTTTATTTTGTTGTAACATGTTATCGAAATTTTGGATGTGTTTAGGGTAGTGGAATCCAAACTCTATATCTGGGATACTATGATACATAATATGGTTATGCATCTTTAATGATGATTGAGGTTCACCATATTTTTATGTTATGGACGTCTTCGTGTATATGCATGTGATAAATTCCAATATAGTATTTTATTTGCAATGGTATCTACATAGTGATTTTGTGCTCTGGGAACACAACTGAATCTCATGTATTCAAATTCATGTGCCAAAGCCTTAACTAGTAGATGTTTTCTAAATAGGACAGGTTTACGCACATGATAAACATCATTCCATTGCATGAAAAGTAGCAAGGAATCAAGAGAAACATGAAGATGAAGGATGCGTTGATCAAGGGAATCGTCTAAAAAACCTATTGGAGCATCAAATTAGGCCTAGTTATTGGTGGCAAATCCAATGTAGGCGTCAGTGGAGTGGACTAATGAATGCAAGAGGGTGAAAATGGCCCAAGTTTCCAAGACTAGATTCTTGGACAATTGAGTCACACCATTGCCATAACCGATATGAGGTGTGCATGACGGATCCATATGAAAGATGCAAGAAGATAATGAATGTGATGATGGGGGATGAAAGCTACCTAAATGTAATAAAAAAGCAAAAAGATACATGCATTTCAATGTGAAATTCTATGGGTAAAATTTCTTGAGGTAGAATGAAATGTGAGGGTTAGGAAGGATTTCTCCTTCTGGAACCTCTAAAAGGTATGCCCGTTTTCCCAAGAACTTGTGGATGATGTAAGGTATTATCCATATTGGTTCAAACTTCCCATGACCTTGGATATCATGAGCTTGGTCATAGACAAGAGCAAGGTCAACTTTGAGAAAGGTACATGGGTGGAATTTTCAGTCATACTAAGCTTTAGTGCACTTTTTGACCACTTCAATGGTTTGCAATGAAACAAGACAATATTCATTGGCACACTCAAGCATGATAAGTCATTTTTCTAGAGGTTGGGTGTTTGGGAGAAGTTCGACAGCTAGGTGGAGGGAGGGGGTCTCAAGCTCGATTGGTACGACTGCCTCCTCTCTGAAGAAGAGGTGTAAAGGAGTGAACCCAGTGGTAGCTTCAACGAAGGTTCTGTAGGCCCACAAAGCAAGGAGAGCATAAGATTCTAGTTGGTATTGTATTTATTCACTATCTGTTGAAGCATATTTTTAATTATTTTGTCGACAGCTTCAACTTGGCCATTTTCTTGGGGGTATTAAGATTATTAATATCAGTGTCCTAAGTCCAACAGATATGATAGCTCATACCATATCTCATCTTCAAAGTGTCAGCCATGGTCAGAGACCAATTGTTTCAGAACCCCAAATCGAGCGATAACATGGTTAAAGAAAACAAGGGTTGCATCAATCGCGGTGTTATTGAAAGAAAATTGGGGTCGACACTCCATCAATTCAATAGCCCATTTACAGAAAGGACCAGTGGCGGTGACATGATGGAGTGGAGTAAGAGGGGATAATGACTTCGGGGTGTATAATTGACAATTGGGACATTGTTTGACTACCTCAATGCAATCACTAATGATAGAAGGCCAAAAGTAATCGGCGCACATGATTTCCTAGGAAATGACCATTTGGGAGAGGTGACCACCACAAGCACCACTATGGCAGGCATTTAGCACTTTCTTAGCTTCAACATGGATGAGACAATGATGGAGGAAACTGTCAACACCGTCATGATAAATATCATCACCAATGAGGAGATAGTGGGGTGCTTGACATCGAATATGCCATCAATGATCACGAGTGAGATGGGGGGGGGGAGGGATTTTTGGGCTTCACAGATAGGTAAGGATGTCACCATACCAAGGATCATCTGAGGTAATGGTGAACTAGTGTTCATATGGAAGATCATCATTTACCAGTGCATTAGGCACACGATTAAGGAATTCAGAAATGAATTCAGCAAGGGCTAATCCTTTCTTACTCTTGGGTGTTACAAATTAAAGGTCAAATTCTTGAAGAATAATTGTCCAACGGGTTTACTTCCCATTAATGATCCATTGAATCGACAACAAGACCATGGGGTTGGAATTGGTCACAAATTTAGTGGTATGCATGAGGATATAATGACGAATCTTTTGAACATAGAAGACAACATCCAGCGCCAACTTTTATTCATGTGAATAAGACACAGGGGGACCATGAAGGTTCTTACTGAAATAATAGATGACATGCTCATTCTGAGCACCATATTTTTGGATTAGGACCCCAACAACTGAATAGGAAGACACCAAGATATAGACGATGAATTCCCTCTCAAAGTTAGGTGGATTGATCAAGGGAGTAGAAGTGAGAGCATGTTTGAGGGCATCAAAATACTTTTCAGCTTGGTCATCCCATACAAATGGACTGTTAGATCAAATAAGTCTAATAAACCCATGCACAGTGTTGGCATAGTCAGGGACAAACCTACAAATAAAGTTGGCTTTTCCTTGGAGGCTTTGGAACTGGAAAGGGGTACGAGGTGGAGGAAGTTCGAGAATGGCTTGAACTTTAAGAGGGTCAAGGGTGATACCATATTTGGACAAAATGAAGCCCAAAATTCAGTCCAATGGAACACAAAAGACACACTTAAGGGGGTTGACGAAAATGTTATACTTATGACATCGAAGGAAGATGGTACACAAATCATGAAGGTGTTGTGACTGAAGCTTGGAATGAATAGTGAGATCCTCTAGATATGCAAGGATAATATGAGCGAGGTCGAGGAAATAGTAAGAAATGGCACACTGAAAAGTGGCCCCAACATTCTTTAAACCGAAAGGCATGACCCTATAAGTGAAATTTACCCACAAACTAGTGAAGGTGGTTTTAAGCTAATCAGCGTAATGGATACGTATCTGGTTATACTTGGAGAATCCATCCATAAAGGAAAGAACCTCATGCCCCACACAATCATCAATGATTTGTTCTATGAACGTTGTGGGAAAGTTGTCTTTGGGACAAGCTTTGTTCAGATAGCGAAACTCCATGCAAACAGGAATCGTGCCTTGCTTCTTTAGAACAGGAATAACATTGGACACCCATGTGGTGTATTCGATACGATAGATGAAACCATCCTAATTGAGCTTATCGATTTTAGCTTTGATAGCTTCATGTTTTGAAGAATGGATAGGCCTTTTATTTTGGCAGATAGGGATGGCATCTGGCTAAGTATCGATGTGGTGTTCAACAATGGCAGGATTAATTCTGGGCATTTCAGAATAAGACCAAGAAAAAACATCATGGAATTCTTTTAATAACTTAGTGTCAGCATCAATTTCTTATGGGGTGCATTGTGCCCCCATATGTTATTTTATTTAATCCCTGGTTTATTCAAAATGTTGATTTTGATGGTAGGGGATATATTAGCCATATTTCCTTCTTCGAAAGCATCTGCTACAAGAATGGTATTTTTAAACCAATCAACTTCACCATGAATGAAGGCCTTAAACTCCATAGCACATTGGTCGTGGGTTTGATGTGCAAGGAAGTATGCACGATGGTGCATATCATCCCAATAATAATCGAAGGTTTTCATGGCCTCCATGATTTCTTCATTAGAATGAAATATGGGAGGACTATAGGAAGGGATACCACATCATGTAGACAAGATACCTGAGGCATCTTCATGAGAGATAAGGTTCACATGTGCATCGTCAATGTGGGGAGATAGATGACTAGTAGATGTGACATCTACTGATGTTGAGACCAAAGTGTTCATCGAAGAAGGTTCAATAGAATCATAATAGGAGAAGTCAAGAGAGCCCCAATATATTGATCTCATGCATGATGACAGGTAGATAAAAGGAGCAGTATTATCCGTCATCTTTACAATGTTAGGAGGAGGGATCACGATGGGTGGTTGAGAGACCTCCTGCTCTAGCAGAGGAGTGGGACCAAAACCCACAAGTAGAGGATAGGTGGAATCATTACGAGGCGCCTCTAACTCACAAAGCACTTGAAGTGTATCAAAAAATTATTCAAGATGGGGATAGTGATGATAATAATGGCCATAGTTATTACACAAAGCAGAAGGGTGATTTGTACGTAAGGATTTGTTCTTCTTAGCTGACTCGGGTAAGGTGACATGGGCCTCAAAAATGTTGGAATCAGGAAAGGTATCAGAGACCACATTCTTAATATGAGGGAGTTTAGTACAATTATTGGTGGCATTTTCCCCCCTCACCAGATGCTTTCGCAATAGGAGTAAGTTCCTATTGAGTTTTTTAAGGAATTGAAGTAAACGAAGGGGTAGTAATGACAGGTGAACGACAGTCAAATTAGTGTAAGGTTTGAGCTTATCAGGGGGAGTGTTTTTGGGAGGATCAATGTACCAGACTGGGATCCCCAAGGTAATGTTATGTAAACTCAATGTAGCCATGATAGGCGTACAATATAATCCAGGGGGTGGAAAAAAGAACGGTATCTGACCAAAAGGGTAACGACCTGGGGGAACTGATATGAAATGGTTAACACCTGAAGGAATGGTTATGGGCTGGAAAGGACTAGGAGAGATACGAGGAGAAGGAAGTGGACCTTGAGGAGTAATACTTTAAGGTTGGGTTGAGATGGGAACAGGAGGTTGTGGAGGTGTTGGTTGCTGTGAAGACATACCAGAACACTTGTGAGCATCCTATGACGGTTAAAGCATGAAAACACTAGACAAGCTAGGCTTAGAAGGGGTAGGTGGGGGACCATAATAAGAACCAAGCAAGGTGGAATCTTTGTAGACTCCAAGAAAGACACTGGTGAGGTTCGAGATAGTCTTATTACCAATCATTGATGAGATAGTGGACTGAGAGGAATTCATAGACTTACGATCATAGTAAGTCAGCTAATTGATAGTGATGATATTTCCATTATGAGAGAAGTACATCTTACAGAAAATCGCAGATGTGGTAGCTGACATAGAATAGGTGTAAATCTAACCCAAAAGGATGTTATAATGTAATGGGATATAAATGACCTTGATGTCAATGGAGACAGTCTTGCCGAACAGTGATAGGACAGTTGCGATATAAGGCAAGGGGTTGTGAGGGATGACTGTCCCAAGCACGATGACTGATGGTGGAGGGGGACAGGTCAGGTGAACCAAGTTTCTTCCAAACTTTTATACCATATTTATGATTGTGGAAAAAAGTATCTCCCCTAGGTTGGTGGCTAACCTAGAACAATAGAGAGACAAGAAACAAAATTAGTTTCCTTAAAGTAAATGGATGACGAAGTGAGGCCTACCTAGAATATTTTGCACACTTCACTCCTTCTTTAGCTTGGAATCTCCAATTCCAACTCCGAATGGAAAAATTAGAACCTGCATAATGAGATAACACAAGCCAAGAAACTATGAGATCTATGTAGTATCATCTAAGTACTTAATTCATTACATCAACATGGTATTAAAATAAATGAAACTAACATCACATGTAGGAAAACAATGAATTGTTTGCATTACTATAAATAGAAGGAGTTTACAACCATAAGTAGCAGTTGATCTTCTAGAAGAGCTCCTCCAACTTGTTGACTTACCCTTTCCTTGTCACAATATGCATCACCAATCACCCTAAATGCATGAGATGATGACCACTCACTACAGTAGAATGAGGGTAGAGTCACTCTCCAAGATCCAACTAAAAACTAATAAAGTGCTTGTGGAATGAGGTAAATATATAGGAAGGAGAGGTAGTTCATGAATTCTTATCCATTTACCAATCCAGGCTTGAGATCTAAAAGTGATGGGAAGTTGAGCTCAAGGGATAAGATGGTGACTTCTCTAAGGTGGAATTAAATAGGATTCGAATGTTTATCCAAGGCGAGTAGTTGAAACAACTTCTGGAAACTCCTAGAAGGGGAAGCTTATCGAATCCCGATAATTCTCCCAAATTTCTACAACTAGGACAACTAGAAAGGGGAGCAACCTGTTGGTGACTAACATAGGCCACAGTCGAGCAACCTGCTGGTGAACGTACCCCAATAGGCCTATAGGGAGTGTTGGTCCTCAAACTGGCTCAAATGAAGCAACTTAGGGCTCAAACTCTAACAAATGAAAGGTACATTCATATAGCCTTGTACAATATGGTGACAAAGGAGAATAGGATGTTGATTGGTCCCATTAGGAGTTTCACTGGTCAGATGTGACAAAAGGGCCTATAACATAATACCCCCTAAAGCACAAAGTCAGAGATGATGACTAAAGTTATTTACCTTATGCCAAGTAGGGATCAAGGACAACCGCGAGCTTCATTTTTTACAATACATTTACAACATGACATCTTTGTTTGTTGAGGGAAGCATATCCATACTTAGCTCATAAGCTAATCATAACATGTACAATGATAAAAATACATATACATATATGCAACTCGTGGACCCATGACTGGATGAATGTCTATATGATCATGGCCATCATACATTTTGATCTTTGTATAATCCTGAAATCGTATCCCGAATGGTGGAAACTAGATCTGGGTTCCTCTATCTCATTCACACGGCAGACCAATGTATGAGTCTAACCATGTGAATCAATGAGCTAGAGTTCAACATGGTAGACACCATCTGATTACCAACCAATGATGTAAGTCACCGACAGACGCGAGAGAAACCAACGATGATGTTAATGGCTCTCAAGGTACTACAGTACAATTTTCATGGTGTGAGTAAATGAGTTGATGTTGAACACCACATAGAACCTTTCGGTCGAAGTTCATTGATGTAAACCTATGGGTGAGAGCGAGGAAACTTACCATTGATGTATGCAAGCACCAAGGGGCCAAGGGGTGTTTCTAACTCAACTTCTTGGATGATGCGTTGATGTTGATAGGAAGCAACCCATCGCAGGAGGGCCTTGATGTATCCCCCATCAACGACATGAAACAGGTATGATGATTGAGATAAAATTATCAGAATGATGCTGACATGGAATTGGATTAGGAAAGGCAGACATGAAATGAAGGCTTAAGAGTATTTTAGTAGAGATCAACCGAAGGAATTCTCTTGAACACACTAAAGATACTAAATGGAGTTGGCAGCATTGACCCAAAACCGAAATGGAGGCTCTAAAAATGGTATGATAACTAAAAGACAAGAAAATTACACAACCCAATAGCCATGGAGATGATGTGGAAGCGTGGCGTGTTCAAGAGCGACTCACTGCCATTAGAAAAATGGAATCCCTTGTTTTTAAAATTTCCCCAAACATACTGGTTAGTACCTCTTTATTTTTTAACAAGCTAGAGTAGGATAACATATGCTTGATCTGTAACTTCATCCTTCGGATGAATCCCTCTAGGTATATTTAATGAACCCTGAGAAGGAGTGGTTCATCCCATCATGAACGACGAGTCCATCATTGTTTTATGTTTTAACGAGTTTAGTGAAGGTAAAACAAGACATATTTTTCATCTTTAGCGAGTTTGAAAAAGAGGCTAAAAATAAAACTCCAAATATCCCTTTTCATAGGTAATCCCTTAAGTCCGAACGGGTCAAAAACAATACCCAAGAGAACCTCTTAGTCACGTTTGACTAAGGTATTACTTTTTCATAGATAGTCTATATTAGTCTGGAAAAGGGTTAAAATTATACTGAGTAGATGTCATTTCATTTACTTTTATGAGTTCGAAAAGGCAGGTGCTCGAAAATATTTTCATGTTTTGGTAGTCTAAAAAGAGCTAAAAGAGAACTCCTCTAAGTGGTATAAAAGGTAACCACTGGTTCCAGTCATGATGGAAGTGCTCAAAACACACAAAGATCAAGAGGTTGGATAATAAGACCACTCATCGCAATGGTTCCTTGAGAAAGGGTAAAACAACCAAGTGAAAGTGTATGATTGTCCAAGCAAATGGTGACGATGGAATGAGAAAACCAAGGCTCATCTAGAAAAAATGGGCTGATAAAAATGGAAATCATGGGGGATAAAACATGAATGGTTTAATTTTTTTAGAATCTTGAAACATGGAAAACTATGCTTGAAAGTACTTGAACATGGTTTCATTTTTTCACAAGATTGAAACATGAGAATAACTATGCTTGAGAGTGGTTTCATTTTTACACAAGTTTGAAACATAGGCAAACTATGCTTGAAATAAGTTTGCATGCCCCCTGCATAATGATTCAATTTGAGTTATATGCCCCCCAAACTTCATTTCATGCACCTAAGTAGACTATTGGGTACTAACAGGTG
The DNA here is from genome assembly GCA_000404065.3 of Pinus taeda. Taxonomy (NCBI): domain Eukaryota; kingdom Viridiplantae; phylum Streptophyta; class Pinopsida; order Pinales; family Pinaceae; genus Pinus; species Pinus taeda. The sequence continues at coordinate 26,790 of APFE030958324.1, forward strand.
GATAGAATAAGGGTTAATTTATGAGATCAAGTGAAAGACACAACTGGGAATTTACGATATCTAATCAAAAACTCTAATTGAAAGGGGACTTGCTTCATTTTTTAACAAGCTTGACATGGAAATATAACTATGCTCATGACACCTTGTTTCATTTTTTAATGAGCTTGACACAAGACAAGGAACTCTGCTCAGGGAAACTTGTTTCATTTTTTAAGGATCTTGACACAAGAAACAACACTTGCTCCAAGGACCTTGTTTCATTTTTTTAACAAGTGTGACATAAGAAAAGGAACTCTACTCCAAGACCTTGTTTCATTTTTTGAGCTTGACAAAAGAAAAGGAACCCTGCTCCAGAAAACTTGTTTAATTTTTTAAGGAGCTTAACACAAGAAAATGAAATTTTCTCCAGGAACCTTGTTTCATTTTTTAACGAGCATGACCTAAGAAAAGGAACTCTGCTCCAGGGACCTTGTTTCATTTTTTAACAAGCTTGACACAAGAAAAGGAACTCTTCTTTAAGGATCTTGTTTCATTTTTTAAGGAGCTTGACACAAGACAAGGAACTTTTCTCCAAGTACCTTGATCATGACCGCCAAGAGGCCATGGCTTCCAAGAGGTTCTCAGTGGATGGGATAACAATGATCTGGAAGGGGTACATATCAAGGGGTCTAATGGAAATATCAGACTCTAATGCCCCCAGTAAATGATGCACTACATCACCTACTAAATTATCAGTAGATGTGGGCATGGAACATATTTCCACATTATTAATTTGTGGCGAGGGAGATACCACTTGCATATAAGGACCATTTAGGGAATTTGCTTGATGGGGAGTCAAATTAGGAACATTGAATGAAAGTTGGTCAATAGTCACAATTCTTCCTTCATGCGGGAAACACATCACACGAAAGAGTGAAGAGAAAAGAACTCCCATGACATAAACATAGTAACGCCTAAGGAGTAAATTAAAATCCAAAGGGCCTTGGACTGCCATCACATCAATATAGACAATATTTCCTCCCAAAGTAATAGGCAACTTAAGAAGGATCCCTAATAGTTGACTGGTCCCTCTATTAAAAGCCAACAGATTCTGGGTAATGGGCACAAGCTGCGGAGAACCTAAAGCTTTCCAAGTATTTGAGGATAGAATACTAATAGATGCACCTTCATCTATAATTGTGCCAGGTACGACCACATTATAATCCTGTACTATAATTTGGAAGGGCATGTGTTGGGTCCCTATAATACTAGTGATTACCCCATTACTATGGTAGTTGTACCCCTTATTAATATTGTTGTGCCCCTTTTGCCCCCATATTGATATTATTGTTCCCCATAGAACCCCTATATTGTTATTTTTGTGGCTTTATATTATTATTGTAAGGTCGGCTGGGTTATATTGTGACTCCTTAGACTCCTATATATAGAAATGAGGTTTTGTCATTTGTATCATTCAAGAATTGTTCATTTATGCAATGTAAAGGAGCTTGCCCCCTCGAAGAGGCTGAATTCTAAGGCGTTGATCTATCTTTTCTATCTTTTCTTGAGCTGGTTACATAACATTTGGTATCAGAGCCAAGTTCTAGGGTTTCGCTGCTCCAAATAGGTCATCATGGAATTTTCGCTATAACTT
>APFE030958330.1:13389-25471 GCA_000404065.3 Pinus taeda
TTCCAATTTCCGAGCTTTATCGGTTGCTTCTAATTCTGAAGATCTCGCTTGAATTTGATTCTTCAACTGCAAAACATTATCCTCCAGATTCTTTTTATCAAGGTTAACTGCTCTACACTCCTCTTCTTTAGCGGAAATTTCGGTATTGAATCTTGCCTAACAGGTGACTTATTGATGTTGTGGGGGTGTTGGGTAGGAATTTTCCAAAATTGTCTCTATTCCTATGAGGCATGAAAGGAAATCTCTTTTTGGGTGTTTTTTGCTTTTTCTGCTTGTAACTGCAAAACTAAAATGGAGTGAACAACAAATTACAATTAACTGAAATGAATCTTGCTGAAATGAAATTGAAAAATTGAAATGGAAGCAAGGAAATGACTAATCTACTTTTCTAGAATGGAAATTGCAGAATTGAAATGAAAGCAAGAAATGACTAATCTACTCTTGCTAAAATGGAAATTGTAGAATTGACATGAAAGCAAGAAATTCCTAATCTACGCTTACTGAAATGAAATTTTAGAATTGAAATTGCAGAATTGAAATGAAAGTAGGAAATGCCTAATCTACACTTGCTGAAATGAAATTGTAGAATTGAAATGAAACAACTACTCTACTTTTGCTAAAATAAACTACTTAGCAGAATGTTACAGTAGAAAATAGAAGAAAAGTAGTAATCACAAAATACTCTGATGCTTCCTCAGCAACAGTGCTAAAAAGTGGTGAGCACCAGTGTTGCAACAATAATGCTGCAACTCCTGGAGCTTCCTACTTTACATTTATCAACCGGTAGTTCGTAACAAACTTGGAAGCGACGGTGCTGTATGCACAAGTACTAGCTCTTACTGTAGGCTGTCACTTGATCAACTGGCACAAGTTTGCTAGGAGCTTAAGCCAACTTCTATGAGTTTTTAGAAGAAGCTTTGACTATGATGAAAGAAAACAAACTCTACAGGGGCTATTCTATTTGCAGAAAGAGAAGGAGAAATGAAATGTAATGCAAACCCTAGAAAACCTTAACAAACCTTAATTTACCTATTAACCCTACTTTTGCAAGAAAAGAGACGAAAACTGAATAAATGAGTGCTATTGACTACTGAAAAGGTAAAATGCATTTATTCAACCTACTTCTAAAAAGATATGAGAAGAAAACATATTTTTGTGCTTTTGAGTGTTTTTATGTGAAATTATTATGCTTGTGATTTATCTGGTTGTGATTGTGCAGAGGTTTGGTGGCAAAGGAAGATGGATTTTGTTGTTGCACCGGTGGAGGAAGGTATGGAGAGGTCTTAAGAAGCCCGTAGTACCCTTCTGAAGACTTTCATAGTGATTGGACTTCGAAAAATCACTCACAGGAAATTCTATAGGAGGTTGCAAAGGATCTATAGGTGGATCTACAGGAGTTTGAGAGCTATTTTTAGAGTTTTCAAGGTGGAAAAATGATGGAAAAAGGTTATTGAAGGCTAGATGAAGGTGTTGAGGTGTCTGGAGCATGTCAAGGAAGATTAACAATGAATGTGGTGGTTGGATTTGTTCAAATGGAAAGAAAGTAGCTATGCAGAAATTAGGGCAGATTGGTGACATGTCGTGAATGAGTTGGGAAATATATGAGAAGTGGGTTGGTGCTGGCTATTCTATGGATGTATGGTGAGATGAGATGTACTGCAAGAGATCTGCACATTTACTTATCAAAACTGACCAAAGAAAGAACTAACTATACCATGAAAACAAAATTTTATCTAGCTTGACCTAATTTTTGACCTACAAACATAAAATGCTGAACAATAACCGATGAACAGAAAGGCATGCAGAGAGATCTATGGGAAAATAATAGGAAATAATCTAAGCAACTAAATCTGAACCAATATCAACTTTTCCAAATCAGGTTATCACCCTAGCAGTTGCATGGAAGAGAAAAAATTGTGTTTTTGGTGGCAGCAGTAGTGCCTTGACCTCAAATCATAGTCCCAGGAATGGAGAAAGGAGATCAGGGCATGTTGTTGGCATTTTTGAATCTTATTCCATCACTGCAATAACCTACTTAAGAAACTTGAAACAAAAACAACTATACTAGCCATTTAAAGCAACCTATTCTAACAAAGTAAAATGAATCTATGCAATAGAAATTAACTCATGAATTGAAGCAAAAACATATAAGTACACAGTAGGAGGTGCTAGGCAGCTTGGGTTGGGCCCTCACCCAAGAGCTTTGGCCCTATGAAATAGATTAGTGCTGGCTCAAAAACTGTTTCATCTTCATTATCAAAAATAGCAGTTACATTACATACATTGTTCTAAAAAAGGAACTCGAAAAAGAGTTGAACACAATGTTGCACAAGAGTGCAAAAATCTACTAATAACTGGCTAACCTACTGAGGGGCTGAGCCTCCTTATTTATACAAATGGAGTCCTCCAATAGACCTCCTAAAATCAAGGAACTTGGCTTCCTAGCATTGGAGATAAACAACAGTCCTACTTTACTTGCTCGGTTGCCGCTTGGAATCATCAATGTGGACCTTTTTGCTCCAAGTTGCTGATGGAAGATTCGAGGAAAGGGGTCATAAATGAAGGAGACGCCCCCCGTACAAGTCCTCTTCCCTGTTTTCCTCGATTTTTGGCTGCCATTTGCTCATAAATCCCTTGATTTTATCCAAAATTGACAAAAAAAATCTACATAAGTCACATATTAGACTACATGGCAAAATGACTAACCCAATTCACTCTATTAGCATAAATATATTTAAAAAAATGCAATAAACTAATGAGAATGGTGGATTAAGTTGAATAAGAGGTAGAATGAGCCCATATAATTACCCATTTATGGGGCTCATCATGTTGCAGCAGCTTAGAGGTCAGAGAGGGAGCACTTGTCAGCGGCAGAGGGAGCTTCAGCATCAGAGTATGTTTCTAGCCCAACAGAGAGGTCAGTTGGGAGTTTTATTGTTTCTAGAGTTGTTGGAGCAACCACACTTGGAAGAAGTGTTTCATGCAGAACATTCCAAAGGCTCAAGATTAGGTTCGAGTTGAATGCCTTTCATGTTGAAAGGGAGTGTTGAAAATGGCAACAAGAAACACTAAAAATAGCACTACTATAAATAGAAATTTGGATACCAGTGTTGGACATAGTAGCAAGGAATGAAAAATGGAAGTGCTATAAATAACATTGCTAAAAATATCAGTTCGGGATAGATTCCTATTTTAGTTAGTCCCTGAACTAAAATAGTGAAGTAAAATTCGAATTTGATCTTAGCAGTGGTTTGTAAAATAATTAATTAATTCACCATGAGTTAATTAGTTGTAGAAAATCAAACATGAAGTCTATGTGGGGAAATGCAACTATTTATCCATTGATTAAGGAATTTATCCATCAGTTAAAGAGATAGGGATGAGTTGTAATTAGTTGGCTTAGTTAACTGAGTCAAGTCTAGTTAGATTAGTTTAAATAGTTTGTTCAATTAATTGTGAGTTCACCTAGTTAATGCTTGCATGCATGTAACTGTTGCACTTTAGATAAATGAATATTCTCTCATAAATAACTCATGCATGTCAATTCAAATAGAGACCCAGTTGAGATCAGAGGAGGGATAGTGTAGTATCAATTGGAGGAATTCTCCTATAAAGGAAACTCATCCATGCAGAAGGTTTTATCTCCTTCAGGTTTTTGCAGTTATTTCTAAGCCAAGTGAGTAGTGTGAGGTGGGAATTCACACAAGTGGAAGCACTAGAACCCAAGGAAAACTGCACAAGCAAATAGGAGGCTTGGAGGGCAAAGGAAAAGGTTGTGAGAGCCTTTGATTGTCTATGAGCTATATTGTTTGATTGCAGAGAGAACATGATATCTTAAGAGATGATACTTTTTGTAACTTGAACAACATTTCCGCTTTTATGATAATACAGAGATTGGGATTTTAGGCTGGGGCTTTCCTCAGGTTATTTCTTCTGTGTTATGTGTGATTGATTTCTCATTCTTAGTTATACGTTTCTCTTGATATTTCTCAATTCAATTAAGCTTCTGCAAAGCTTGTTGTAGAAGTAGATCTTGTATTTTGCTTTAGTATATTGCATAATTTGTTGATCTACCATGGGAATTTCTACATCGTATCTGAGCTAGCTGATCCACAGAGAAATTTCTACAATCTCATCACAACAAAAATAAATTCAACCCTAACTAGTTGGGATCTAACAAATCAAGAATTTCATGTACTAAAGTAAACTTACATGGTAGATCCAAATTATTTGCAATGAAAACTTTATTCTTAATCTTATTACAACATAGATAAATTCAAGAGTACATACATATTTCCTTATTTGAGACAAACATTGAACACATTTCGAGATTTCATAAAAAGATAATCAGCGGTTTGTAAAATAGCATTGCAGAACATTCCAAAGGGTCAGGATCCTATTTTAGTTAGTCCCTGAACTAAAATAGTGAAGTAAAATTCGAATTTGATCTTAGCAACGGCTTGTAAAATAATTAATTAATTCACAATGAGTTAGTTAGTTGTTGAAAATAAAACATGAAGTCTATGTGGGGAAAAGCAACAATTTCTCCATTGATTAAGGAATTTATGCATCCGTTAAAGAGATAGGGATGAGTTGTAATATTGAGTTGTAAATAGTTGGCTTAGTTAACCGAGTCAAGTCTAGTTAGATTAGTTTAAATAGTTTGTTCAATTAATTGTGAGTTCACCTAGTTAATGCTTGCATGCATGTAATTGTTGCACTTTAGATAACTAAATATTCTCTCATAAATAACTCATGCATGTCAATTCAAACAGAGACCCAGTTGAGATCAGAGGAGGGAAAGTGTAGTACCAATTGGAGGAATTCTCCTATAAAGGAAACTCATCCATGCAGAAGGATTTATCTCCTTCAGGCTTTTGCAGTTATTTCTAGGCCCAGTGAGTAGTGTGAGGTGGGAATTCACACAAGTGGAAGCACTAGAACCCAGGAAAAATTGCGCAAGGAAATAGGAGGCTTGGAGGGCAGAGGAAAAGGTTGTGAGAGCCTTTGACTATCTATGAGTTGTATTGTTTGATTGCAGAGAGAGCAGGATAGCTTGAGAGATGATTCTTTTTGTAACTTGAAAAACATTTCCACTTGTATGATAATACAGAGATTGGGATTTTAGGTTGAGGCTTTCCTCGAGTTATTTCTTCTGTGTTATGTGTGATTGATTTCTCATTCTTAGTTATATGTTTCTCTTGATCTTTCTCAATTTGATTAAGCTTCCGCAAAGTTTTTTGTAGAAGTAGATCTTGTATTTTGCTTTAGTCTATTGCATAATCTGCTGATCTACTGTGGGAATTTCTACATGGTATCTGAGCTAGCTGATCCATAGAGAAATTTCTACGGTCTCATTACAACAAAAATAAATTCAACCCTAACTAGTTGGGATCTAACAAATCAATAATTTCATGTACTAAAGTAAACTTACATGGTAGATCCCATTTATTTACAATGACAACTTTATTCTTAATCTTATTACAACGTAGATAAATTCAAGAGTACACACATATTTCCTTATCTGAGACAAACATTGAACACATCTCGAGATTTCATAAAAATATAATGAGACGATTTACCTGTAGGACATGAGAAAGCTATCTACATCTAGCACCCATCACTAGACAATAATGTTATTGAGACACCATATCATGGAATTAAAATCATGTATATAGATAGTGTTATCTATATATATTATATTATATATATATATATATAGTATATATTATATAATATATATATATATATATTTATATATATATATATATATATATATATATTATATATAGATAGATAGATATACCTTGCAATTAGAATCAAATTACTTTAATAGAAAATTCTAGTGAAATTTCATTAAATACAACCCGGAAAAAATCCATTTATGGTAGTCGTTGTTGCCTTCTCTAGATCTGCCCCCCTCTAGAAATAGAATAGCTTATATTCCCCAATTTTTGAGGTACTTGCTTCATGTTCAACATGGGCTATTGGGTTCTTCATGTGGAAAATGTTGCAAATATTAGATGTATAATGGAAACAAGCATGCAATTCAAGGGTGCTCCAAAAGTCTCTTGGGTGAACTATTAAACACCATCTACTTAAAACTTGATATATGGTAGTAACAATAACCTACCCAATATCCCACTTAAAAATTCAAAATGTTGCAAATATGGGATGCCTTAAGTAATATCAACTATTTAATTGCATAATCACACTAAAATAGACAAATCTTTAAAATGTTGAAAAGTGTGAAAAAAATGGAGTTGGAATATTATAATTACTTCAAGGTAGATATAGCTACATGAAATGTAACTTGTATATAACATTCTAAATATCCCTTTTCAATCATTTAAGAGACTCACATTTTTTATAGGGTTAATAACTTAATACTCCACCAAAAATAACATTGAATTGGTTCTTCACCAATCAAGGGGAAATTTTAAACCAGTGTGAAAAAGCTTACTCATTCTATTGTCATATTTCTGATATTTTATTTGTGTGTGGATTGAAGCTAGTGTAATGTAACTTCTACATATTTGACAATTTAAATGTAAAAAATTACCCAGATTGAAGTTATACAATTAACATATGCACAATAACATACAATATTCATAGGTTATAAGTAATATGGAATTTATATGTTATATCAATACAAACATTTTCTCATCTCATTAACTCTTATCCTATAGTTGGTAATGGATATATCCTTTAAAATTATGAGCCATCCTTGTCATATATTATATTTAATGATGGATATAGCTTTTAAAATCATCAATCTTTTTTGCTACTTTATGTATGGTCAATTTAAATGGAAGTACTCACAACTTATTCAATATTATCATGTACAACTAGAAATAAAATGATGTGGGGGTGGTGTTTCTAATGATTTTCAAACTTGTTTTTATTACCTAAATTTAGCCTATTTAAAGTAAATAGTTGCTCTGACCATCTTATTTTCAAGCTAGTAACTTTGTTTGAAGGAATCTTCATGACTTCCACCATCTATGAAAATTATGAAATATTAGTAGTATCTTGCACTAAATAGAAAATGTTGGCATAGAATCTTTTATGCTGTTTTTTACTTCGTGTCACAAATTTATTGATATTTTATTATTCTTGTTTTCAATTTCCATGTTAAGATTGGATTCATCATGCTTTCTAGGATTTTTAGTTCTGCACACATCATATTGCTCACTTCTAATTGTATCAACAGTAGATAGTATACACATGATATGTAGTGACACATGGGTGTCTATTTTACTCAATGATATGCTTGATTTTTTAACCCATTCCAATCCTACCACAATGAAGTTAAGAGAGACAATGACACAATAAGGATTATCAATAAATGAAGTTAGAGACTTTAGAATGTAACGCAAATTGTACCTAAATGTAACGATAACTATTTGCAGATGCCTAGTCACTGATGAGTATTGAATCACACTATGAAAAATTCCTTGCATTATGAGAATTTAGTTGCACCTGCACTAATCCTCTATAGTAGTTCCTTGACTTGCTTATAGATATAATTTTAGAAACAATCATACTCTTGCAATTCGTCCCTATATGGACCATCTTTTTCCCCCACTATTGATAGTTATTTTTCAAGGCAACATAAGAGGACTCTCCAATTGAATAATCACCTTTCAAAACAATTCTTGAGTATTTCTAGGTGATTGTCGAACCAATCTCTACTCAAGTCCACAAAATACTTGATTTGTCTCCATTGCACAAACCCATTTTTGTAATAAAATTATAAATCCCACATCTGCATTCCTCATCCCCGACATACCAATTCTTTATAGTGGAATACTTTATTGTGCTCCCTCGGTGCAATAGAGATCCACTACTATGGTATGGAGATGATTGGTGTCATAAAATGATGAAGTGCATCCTTCAATATGTGTCGCAGAACTCCTCTCACCTCACATAACTCCTCTCATCTACAACAATAAGAGTCCTCTCAAACTGCCTGGTCTCCATCTCATTCATCCTGAAACAAGTGGATATTTCCATGGGTGACAAAGTGTGCTTGGGGATTTAATAGAAAGAGATATCACAAAAAAAAAAATACAATGCAGCATAATAGTTATCAGGAGGAGGAACAACCCTCCCAAGCTATTTCATAACTAGATCAAGGCACTCCCAAATTACCTCTTATAACAAACAAATGATAACCTCAACTTCCTATAGATTCTACCTATGCATGATAATAGTGAAAAAACTATAAAAAACAACATCTACGAAAACGTTGGTCAATATATTCTTCTAGCCAAGGGCATGCCTAGATTTTGAAAAGTATCAAGCAGGTCAGGGTCCACCTCATCCATGCTCCTCTTCTTCTTTTAATCTCTTTTTTTAGGTCCAAAATAATAGTAAAGGTCTTGGAAATTGATGGGTGGGTAAAAGTTATCAGACCATTTGGATTCTTCCATTTTTAATCATTGTTTGTAAGCATTGAGTCTAAATTGAAAAATCCCTTTAGGTTCCTTCTTTTTAGCTAAATTATCCTAAGCTTTGGAGAGTTGTAAGGTTTAATGGATATAAGTATATTCTACTTAAAATATAGTAACATGGTTTAAAATTGTAAGCATTGAGATCATAATCTAAGGATGAAACATAAATATTTTATGTTCATGATTACAAGAAATTTTAGTTTCATGTAACAAAGTTTTGAGGAAGGCCTAGTATTTTCATCCTACCAGAAAATTTGCTTTCATCACTTGAGCCCCTTTAATTTGGGCATGGTAAAGTCCATTACGCAATCAATCAACCACTAAAATAAAGGTGAAAAGAAAAAATAAAATTTCATGCATTCTGACCCTAGAAATGTTAGGGACAAGCAAACTGATCTGTATAATAAGGACATGCAAAATGCTTACTTGTCCATTTTCTTTTGATGAATCATTGGACGCAATCATGATTTGCATTATCATAATAATTAAACCCTTTATACAATAAAGACATGCAAAATGCTTACTTGTGCATTGTCTTTTGATGACTTATTGGCTGCAATCAAGATCTACATTATCATAATCATTAAACCCTCAACTCTAGATGAAATTTATGCTTTGATCATATAAACCCTCAAAATTGTTCGCCCATAAGAACAAAAATAAACTTTATTAAAAAGGAATAAAGCTCTAGAGTCCAAATTCATACCCATGTACAAATGGCCAAAATCTCCACGCCTAATGACCTTGCCCTTCCTTCATCTGCATTATCATAATCATTAAACTCTCAACTCTAGATGAAATCTATGCTTTGATCATATAAGCCCTAAAAATTGTTTGCCCATAAGAACAAAAATAAACTTTATTAAAAAGGAATAAAGCTCTAGAGTCCAAATTCATACCCATGTACAAATGGCCAAAATCTCCACGCCCAATGACCTTGCCCTTCCTCCATCTAATCGTCGATGCTCACCTAAGGTGTTTCCCATGAAAACTCCGTATGGGGTTTGAATCCCATGAAATCCATAGATCACATTGATGGTATTCCTTCACATTTCCACACAAATATCAATAAGGAAGAGAAAAATGCAGTGCTACTATGTGATGGTGTTTCGCATGCAAACTCCATATGGGGTTTGAATCTCATGAAATCCATAGATCACATTGATGGTATTCCTTCACATTTCCACACAAGTATCAATAAGGAAGAGAAAAATGCATTGTTACTATGTGATGTTATAATCTATGAATATTTAATTTGAACCCAGCACTAAACTAGAAATGAAAAAGAAAATAAATATTTATAATGGAAAAAATAAAATAAATATTTATAGTATAAAATAAATAGATAAATTGAAGTTGGGTTAAATGATTTATTTTAATAAGAATTTGTTATTTTGCATAAGATGCTAAATTCAAAAGAATAAGAAGAAGTTAAAAATGATATTGGGATGAGTGTAAACATTTAAATATGGCCTTAATTAATAATAAAAAGTTAAATTAATAAAATTAATAAAATTCAATTTGTTATATTTTGAATTTCTTGTTAACTTGTGAATACGCTTTGTTACAATACCATGGCTTATGTATACTACAAGTCCAAAAACCATAACTTATTTCACAACCAAAATATTTTATAACAATATGACAAGATTCTTAATTGTGGAAATTCACCACCACATTACGGTAGATATTATTAACTTGTTAAATGTAGCATTTGTTACAATACCATGGGTCAGTACCATGGATTATTAATACCACATGCCCAAAAAACATAAACTATTTCACAATCAAAATATTTTATAACAATATGACAATATTGTTAAGAATGGATATTCACCCTCACTTTACCATGGATATTAACTTGTAAATCGGCTTTGTTACAATACCATGGGCCAATACCATGGCTTATCAATACCACATGCCAAAATACCATAACTTATTTCATAGTAAAAATATTTTATTTTCATTTAATTTTACAAAATTTGTTTAATTTAATCTAAAAGGGAAAATGTTACAATTTGAGATATATCTAAACCCTCTATCTTCATGACTACTAAAAATATTCCCATAAAATTTAAATTAGAGAGAGAGAGAGAGAGAGAGAGAGAGAGAGAGAGAGAGAGAGAGGTCTAATATCTTACAACTAATTAAGTTTTTTTACTTTAGATAATTTCTTAAACACAATACCATGTGATCAAAATTAAGAGAGATTTGGGGAGGGGGGTGGAGAGAGGGAGGGAGATAGTGAAAATGTTGGAGGGTAGAGAGAGAGAGAAAGAGAGAGTGATGGGGGAGAGAAAGTGAGGTGGGAGAGAGGGAGCGAGAGGAAATAAGAGAGAGGGGAGAGAGAGAGAGATGGAGTTGGAGTGGGAGAGATATGGATGAAAGAACAAACACATAGAGAGATAGAGGTGGAGAGAGAGATGAGTGAGAAGGGAGAGATGGAGAGAGAGTGAGGGAGAAAGGAGAGGAGGGAAGCTAAAGAAGAGGAGAGGATAGAGAAGGGGAGAGAAGGGGAAGGGAGAGATATGGAGAAGGAAAATATGGGGGAGGATAGTGATAGAGTTGGATGAAAGAGAGAGAGAGGGAGAGTGATTCGGGGGGGGGAAGTGATGAAAATGAGATTTTGGGGGTTGCCCAAAATCCCAAATTCTTTAAAAATCTTGATCCTAGACCTGTGGGTTATGGCCCACAACCTAAACGGAAGCATTTAAACTGAAATCCCTTTCATTTTCAAGCCGTGGATATTTTAAATATCGATCCTTCCCTTAAACCCATTACAAGCATGCAATATAGGACTAAAATCTCACAACCACAAGGTAATACAATACATAGAAATATATGATTAACACAGAACACACACACACACACACACACACACACACACACACATATATATATATATATATTACGGAACAGTTACAAAATTAAGGCATTTCAGCCTTAAAACGAGCTCTAGCTCGACTACATCTTGCCACTCACAAAATTCCTCACAAACAGATATTCCTACACCCCTATGGTAGTACAATTATATAATAATTTTAGGAAGGATCAATCCTATCCTCTCCTTACTTTCTCCACAAAAGCTTCATGCATGCACGCTTTAAATCTGCTTTATCCTTTTTAAATCTATTTTTCTGCTTTAAATCACGCTTTTCTTTTGTTCTGATCCTCTTGTCTAGTTCGTTTGCTTTGTTGCTAGTTGCTCCCGCATCAGACTCCCGAGGCACAAAAATTTATGACCTCCTGGTCATATGCTTCTCCTGGTCTTTGGCAATTTTATCCACTACATTCCTTCACTAGAACTCTGTGAGCTGCAACCAACCTTTGCAGTAACAACCTCCTCTGTTACACGATACCTCACCAAGCCCTCCACACTCGGTCTTTTGGCATCCTTCTCTAGGTTGCTGCAAATCTTCTCACCTTCCGCTGCCTCCATCTGCACAATAGCAAGACCATAAATTCTTCAACTTTAACTCAACTGTACCTCTTTCCACAGAATCTTACTGCTCTGATACCACCTGATGAAAATGAGATTTTGGGGGTTGCCCAAAATCCCAAATTCTTTAAAAATCTTGATCCTAGACCTGTGGGTTATGGCCCACAACCTAAACGGAAGCATTTAA
>APFE030958354.1:0-13912 GCA_000404065.3 Pinus taeda
CAAAACAAACAAACAAACAAAACAAAACAACAACAAAAAACATAGGGAAGATAATACAAAATGGTGTGAGAACCCTAAATAATGTGTACATACTCAAGGAAGAAAATGAGAATTCTTATTTGGGGAAGCTTTATGAGATTTGGATGTTGCACATAAGACTAGGACACTTGAATTTTAACCATATTATGAAGTTCAAAAAAAATAGATTTGTTAGGAAATTACCAAAAATTTGGAAGCCAAGAAATATAATTTGTAAATCATGCCAAACTAGCAAGCAAATCCGAGTACCTTTCAATACCAAAGAAAATTTATACACCAAGCCACTACAACTAGTTCATACAAACTTATGTGGCCACGTGATAATTGAGACTCCGAGTGGTGACATAATCAACATGTTGATTATCAATGATTATACCATACATATGTAGGTTTCACTCTAAAGGAGAAGTTTGAAGCATTTGAAAAATTCAATATTTTCAAAGCCATGGTTGATAACCAAACTAATTGCAAATTAAAGTGTGTAAGGTTAGACAGGGGTGGGGATTTCACTTCAAATGAATCTAATAACTTTTGTGAAGAAAATGACATAAGAATATAGTCCACTATTCTAACACCCCACAATAAAATGGTGTAGCTGAAAGACAAAATAGATCAGTGTAGAAATTGACAAGAGAAATGATGGATAAAAGGAATCTGCCAAAAAAAATTGGGTTTAAGTTTCCATATAATATTGCATATTTCAAATAAATCTCAACATAGGCAAAATAGTGAAAAAACTCCATACACCCCGCGGTATGGGGAAAATGGGCCACAATAAAAAACTTCAAATTCTTTGGTAATAAGTTCTACATCAAGAATAATGATGATAATCTAGGCAAGTTTGATGCAAGGGTTGATGAAGGAATATTTTTAGGACATTATAATAAGAGAAAGGGTTATAGATGTTGTTGTCACTCACTGCATTATGAGTTTTCAATTGTCCCAAGTGCCAAATAGCAGTGAAGTTTGAAGCCATTTTTTAAACCTCAAAATCTCTCAAAGCTAAATCGAACCCCTTCCATTACATAGTTCTCATAACGAGCTTTCCAATGGTATATGGAAGTCTGAAAATGGACTTCTACATCAGAAGATGTGGCCTATTAAAGTTTAGGGGTTTTGTTACCTTTAAACTGAAGGAGAAAAGTATATTGGAAGTCGGGGAGCTCATAGCAATCACAAATCGGTGTTTTTTCTGATGTAACAACAGGGAAGATCAGTGATCGTCGATATCGTAAATTGCAATCGAAGTTCCTGCGATCCAAGTATATCGGTGATTGGCGGGTCCAGGGAATCACAAATCCGGATCGACATGACGATAGGGTTAAAACTCCAAAACATTGCAATATCAAGATGTTGCAATATGATATTGAAAAACCAGGGTAGGTGGACTCTTTCTCTCTCCTCAAGTGGGGCCACGTGGCAGTACAGGATTGGTCCCGAGAAAGACACATTGCAGCTAACATCAACATGATGTGGCAGTAGGGAGGACATGTGGCATGTAAATCTGGCATTTTTAGGGGTCCTATGGGGGTATATCTGGGCGACACATGTCACCACTCAAGAAGCGACACATGGCATCAATAACATCATCAATCCCGCAAATCGGTGATCGATGATCTCACAAGTCAAAGTCCTAGTCTGGATGAGATATTTTATACAATAGATTTAAAGGGTTGTTAGGTCTGTCCCTTTTCAAAGGTCGCATAGTAATTAAACACCCCCATATCTAAATGACCCTGCCCAGATCGACGACTCCCATGCCTTTTCGCACCCACCCCACCATGTTTCCCTTTATCGATAAGGGTGGGTCCGAAAAATGGGTTTCCCCACCAAGCCCCGCTGCTACGTTCTTTCTCATATTATTTTCACCCCCCCTCACTTACCACTTACCACTCATGACCCCCTTGGAAAACCACTCATCCTCACACTCCTCCATATTACACCAACAGGCATATCAGGGTGTCAATAGTGTTTTACAGGGATTTTAGGAGGGCGAATGAGTTGGCAGTCACGTTCAAAGTCTATTATTGCCATGATGAGTAACCACTCGTGCTTCGTGAAATAGAAGGAACATGACTGTTAAAGGATGAAATTGACAAGGAATAAACACGCTTGGACCAAAGGCCAACAAAGAAGAGTGGCATGGAGATATTTTCAGGACCATCATTTCAGTTTCACTGGTTAATTATATTTTTGTTGTTTTCGTTTTTTGTTGTTGTTATCTGTTTTATTTTCAAGAAAGGTATCTTACTATTGTAATAATTAGAAGCTTCATGCTGAGACAGCTAGTCATACAGACAACTGTAAACTCCAACTAGAAGATATTTTTGTAACTCATTTCCTTGCTCCCCCTTTCCTTATAAAAGGGAGGAAAAAACACTTAGAAAAGGTTCTGAATTATGTGGAAAAAATGATGTAATTTCTGAAACTGTGTTAATTCAATATTTGCATCTTTTAGATTATAAATGAAATAGTGGCAATTCCAACCTTCCAGTATTACAGTATGTTATTTCTCTGTTAAACTTCCATTATG
The DNA here is from genome assembly GCA_000404065.3 of Pinus taeda. Classification (NCBI taxonomy): domain Eukaryota; kingdom Viridiplantae; phylum Streptophyta; class Pinopsida; order Pinales; family Pinaceae; genus Pinus; species Pinus taeda. The sequence goes on from APFE030958354.1 coordinate 2,573, forward strand.
TTCACATTACCTCTCCGATTTCATGCAATTGTAGCTGCCAGAAATATCTCATATGTTCTTACAGATTCATTTGTGTTGACTAGTTAATGCACATGCATGTATGTAATTCTAAAATTATATCTTTAAATTTTCGTTCCATGAATCATAGCACCCAATCCTCTTACATCCATATGTCTATATTTAACTCAGATAAGTATAGAACTCTTGAGGTTTCAAGCTCTATGATCTCTTATTGAATGTTAGTTTTGTTATGCTAATTTTAATTATAGATTAATAAACAAAAGCTTGTCCATTGCTTCCTGTGTATAGATTTCCTTAGGTTGTTTGTGAATGTAAACAAGTAATTTTAATCAAGTTTTAATGTGACATTCATGAGAAAAATAGCATAAAAGAAAAATGTTTAACATCAACAACAAAAATTACAGCAAACCATCAATTGAACACTCAACATAGTGTTTTGCTGAAGGAGTTCACCCCTCCTGGGCTACATCTCCTTGGTCTAGCTTCCATGGCTTGGGCCTCTGTGTTAGCTCAATATGGAAAAAAATGTTGTCTACAAATATCTACTACTCCTGATACATATTCCAATGTGTTGAGAATGTCAAAATTAGCTAGGAACACCTTTTATTGAGCTTAATTTGGTCAAAAAATGCTCCAAGTATGACTCAAACAGTTTTTCCCTAGAAATCCTCCTCCAAAACTGGAGGAACTCCAGTTAAGGCCACCAAATCTGGAGTTGGTGCCAAAATTGTCAGATACCATCAAACTAAACTGGAGTTTAATTAGTGCTAATATCAGGTTAATTAAGCGCTAATCTAGTTTTAATGTGTTTTACCATGCAGTTAATGATAATCGTTAGCACATGGTTATCTTAGAGGATTTCACATGGGACGGCCTGAAGTTCGCGGTTATGTTTGTCGGCACGGTTTTCGCTAACCACTTGAGCTAGCGATTAAGGTGTGTTGTCTGCCAGTTAACATTAACCATTTGTTATAACTATGGCATGTTCACATGGGGAGGGATGGCTTGCGGCCTACCCCCCCCCCCCCCCCCCCCCCCCCAACCGTCAACTCTCAAAAATTCAAACTTTAAATTTGTGTGGTCCACCATATGGTTAAGTAACAACTTGTAGCGAAGATGGTTAAGAGCTTTGGTTTGTAGATAGGAGGTCATGGGGTCGAACCCTGGCGCCTCCATAAAATTTTGTTTCACTACGTGTTGGCTTAGGGGGGCCTGACCTAGGTTCAGAGTTAGTTGCGCCAAACAAATCCCTACAATACTGGCCCTTTCAGCATTAATCCGCAGTGCGCAGGTTGAAGTCTCACCCAAAGTAGTATGGGGGATTCTGGAACCAAGTTTCCGCACCCAAATATTAGTGTGATGTCCATTTGGCAACCCAGATCTACCTTCACCTCTATGCTCCTGCAACCTATTGCTGTAACTTCCTCCAATCGGCCTCTAAACCTCCACAAAGGTCTACGACTAGATTTTTCACACCCTAAACAAGCGAATTAGCTACTTATGCACACCATATATTATTCTTAGACCATTATTTGCTCAAATCTACTTAAGTGTTTGATAAATTAAACAGAAAGTGTTATAATCTTTGTGTAATCACTTAACATTAATTGTGTTTGGATAACAATGTAGATTAAGTAAAGTCATGTATCAATGCATCATTATTTCATAAACCAATTATTCATCATAGCATAAGGTGCATTCATACATAACAGAAGTTGATAGATAAAATAAAGGAATTTCTGCAACAATCCTCTTTATTGATATTCAATTAATCTTATAGACTCAATAATTCCCTACGCACTCAGCTGCAGGGGTCTATGCACTCAGTTGTGGACACTACTCTAGGCCACTGCACACTCAGCAATAGGGGTCTGTGCACTCAGCTGCGGACACCACTCTAGGCCTCTACGCACTCAGTTGCAGATCCTTTTCCTCCTCTAAGACTTCTACTTTTGTACTAGACTTCTTCACTTGTACCCATAGACTTCTTCTTACTTGCCTTAGACATTCCTAACACACGCCTATTGATACAATCCCATGGTCCACGAACCAGGGGTATATCTTCAAAGCCGACTCAAGTTACATAAAATAATGTTAAAACATTTTTGATTCTTTAACTAACTACTCGCTCCGCGACCACAACTTGCGGATACTTTACATCCTTTTACATCAAAACTTGGGCTTCTGCCCCAAAACTAACCCAGGGGACTCCATCCCAACACTGTGTTGAGCTCGACCTTTGGGGAGGGGCACATGTCGGCCTATGGGCTTTCCACTTGTCCCCTCCTCATTGATCCACCTATATCCACTAATAACTTGCCACGTCACCAACTTGAAATCCAACCAGAACATGACACTTGGCGATCTCCGATTGGGTGCTGACCAAAATTTGACCTTGCATAGTCACATGCCATGTCAGCAGTATGGACTTCTAACTGTGTAGTGACTATGCTTTTTTTTTTAAATTTCACTTGTTTAGTAAAGTGAGCATAACTCAATAACTTCCTCACACGAATTCAGTTTTCAGTGAAACAAGTTGTGTTAGGATTGTTTTTCTGAGATAGACGTGCTCATTCAAGTTTCGAGCCATTCTGAAGACTCTAATTTTTGAGCTAAATATTGAGCGCCTTATCACTCTATGTGATGAGTTAGTCATCTCCCTATCTTCTTTCAGTACTATGTAAAAGCTAATTAAACTATAAGTCCTCGAATTACTCAACCTCCACTAGTTTTTACCTATATTCTTGTTATTTGTATATGTGAAAGGATACCAAAAATACATGGTTTATATCCTTGGATGAAGGAACCAATCCATTTTTTTATTTGTATATTTGTAATTACTGTGTATAAGATGTATATGATGTCTCTGGTTTCCTGAAGATCATATAAGACACATAAAGATAGATGTTACCAGCTACTGGTCTTGTAAGAAATCCAAGGTTGTCTCTGGAAGTGACAACATCTTTTGGTTTCGTTGTCGGGGAGCTTATTGAAGGATATTTCCCCTGGGATATGACAAGTGAAGCAGTCTTTGTGTAGGTGAGAAAAGACGTTCTGATTTCATCCTCATCACCTTGGTGACTCCACAAATTTTATTATCATTTATCATCTTGGCTTTTAGAAAGCCTCGCACTCGCTCAGATACCTCTCAGCAGAAAAACCCTTTTGTATTTGATCCAGAGTTTAATTTCCAAGAGTGTTTGGAAGGAGAAAAATCCTACTAGCTATACTAGTGTCTCATCATTCTTTGAAGCTTACTTTTCCAATTCCCAAAACATTGTCATTCATGACTTAGATCTAACTCCTAAGGTCCTTACATACCTTGCAGAAGATAATCTAGAGCATCGTACCTCCAAAGAAGAGATCAAAGAGAAAGAAACCTCATTAACGACTCATGTTGTTTCATTTCCTCCTCCTCCTAAGATTGAAAACGGTAAAGTTTTCCTAAATAACAACCATATCCACTATACACTTAGTCATACCACTCTCGGTCTAATTACTCCAACCCCTATGGTTTTAACCCAAGTCCCTCTGGCAAATCTCAATCCCCCTCCATTAATCTAGATGGTTGTTCTGGGCTTCTTACTAAATAAATATTCCCCTCGTTATTTACCTCAACCCTTAAGTGCTATGCCTCAGAACTACCTAAAGCTTTTTCCTAGGTTCAATGGGGAAGACCAAAACACTGCACAGATACACATTGAAACCTTTTGTGCTTTTGTTGAGAATCTAAATGTTGAACAATTGGATGTGGCCCTAAGACTCTTTGTGAAATCCCTTGATGGAGAGGCTAGAAAGTGGTTTAAATCCCTACCCAATGCATTCATCACCACCTGGGAAGAACTTGAAAACTCTTTCACACAAAATTGGGTTGAACAGAGACATCATGAGTATGTCTTCACAGAGTTCAATGTTATAAGGAAGAAGTTAGAAGAGGACATTTTAGAATTCATAAAAAGATTCAATAACTAGTATAATAACTTGTCGATTGAGATAAAGCCTCCTCGTGTTTCTGCTCGTGTAGTATTTGTGGGAGCCCTCGAGTTTGGATTTGGATTTACCCTAAGGGAAAGGAAGTCTCGTACTTCAGATCAACTCCAAGAGGATTCTATTGAAGTGGAAGCAAATTTCACCTCGGCATGGAAGTCAAGAGGAAAGAATAATCCTCATGAGAAGAAAAGGGGGAAAGAAGAAGCATCCTCCTCTAGTCAAGGTAAAGAATTACCGAATCAGAAGTGGGAAGAAATGGATAAGTTCATTAAGAGTTTATCGCACAAAGTGGTGAAGCTTAAGCATGAGAACAAGAATATCCCTAAACAGAATGCTCATGGTAACAACCGAGGTTACAACCCACAATACTAAAGTCCACAATTGCAGATACTTCAAAGGGAAAGAAAAGATCAACTCAATCAGATCCCTCATCCTCTGTTTTTAGAAAATGATCTAGATGAACAAACACCAGATACACATGAGACATAGGGAAGCTTGTATTCCTGCTTCTTTGAAGAGGAACAGGATGACATGGCTCACCATGGGATGTGCCCTGATAAAGAAGCAGTAGTAAATGAGGAGGTCATAGGGGATTATTATAAACAATTTGCAGATTTCATGCAAGCACAAATATATCGAGAGTATGATCTCAGATCTTCGAAAAAGAGGTCAAAATATTTCCCTAGTATTAAATAAAGGAAAAGGGAAGTTGAACCCTGAATCATCCAAAGTAAAAGCCTCCTTAAATAAGGAATGCAATAGCTGTAAGTAACATACAAAAGATAAGGCATCCATTCTGATGAAAACTATCGGTGATAAAGAAAGAGAGGTAGAGATGGGAGGCATACAAAAGGGCCAATCTGCATTTAATCTTCAGAAGAAACTCGAGAAGGTAAAGATTCTTGTTCCCCTAAATGAAGTTCTAAAACAACCCACTTATAAAGCTCAAGTCTCCCAGTTCATGCTCACATCCACCGCAATACCGACCCATGACTGTTTAAACCTTCAAGAAGAAACACCATTGGGCTTTTTTGGGCCTCATGTTGAAGAACTTAATTCTTCCACTGCACACTTCTATGTGAACCTGGTAATCCATGACCTTTTTTTGCATAAATATCTGTTGGACTCTGGAGCCTCACATAACCTCATGCCTTTAGCCATGATGGAGCAACTTGGCTTGCAGATAACTACACCCTACAAGGACCTATACTCCTTTGACTCTAAGAGAGTCAAATGCTTGGGAATGATAAAAGATCTGGTAGTAAACCTGGCTCAGATCCCTATGAAGAGTGTAGTGATGGACATAGTAGTGGAAAATATTCCCCCTAGATTTGGCATGCTCCTATCTAGCTCTTGGGGCTCCAAGGTGGGGGGATCTACAAAATTAGATCTAACTTATGCCACTATTCCCACTTTTGGAGGCGAAGAAGGGAGGTTGTACAAAGATTCTATATTTGTAAAGACTGTGACCCCAGCTGAAGGTTCTATAAATTCTCCTGTATATGGAAAAGAAAGTAACCTCTCCTACTTGGTATTAGAAGAATATGAGACCATCTTAGAAGAAATGTAGGTACATCTAACGATGCAGTTAGATGACTAGCACACAGATAAAACAAAGTATGGAAATTATACTTTGATGGAGCTAATTCAAAAGAAAGAGATGGAGCAGGAGTATTGTTGGTAAGTTTTGAGGGTAGTTTGATACCCCTCTCATTCAAGCTAGAGTTTGAGGCAACCAACAACGTGGCGGAGTATGAAGAACTTCTCCTTGGGCTAAAAACAATGAGGAATATGAATATTGAATGCTTAACTATACATGGAGACTATGAGCTAATTGTAAAGTAGATCTGAAATCAATGCCAGATCAAACACCCCAGATTGAGAACTTACCAGAATGAAGTATGGTATTTAATTGATAATTTATTCCTGGCCTTTAATATCCAATTTCTGCCCAGAGAAGAAAACAAACTGGTTGATTCCTTTTTTATAACAGCAAGAAACTTCAAATCTCCTCAAAATATGCTTCTCAGGTACAAGGTGGAGGTTAGACATAGACCCTCTATACCTGATAATGTCAAGAACTAGCAAGTATTCAAGGACGATGAGCAAGTAAAATGGTTTATAGAATTAGTTGGGGAGTTCACTAGCTCAACTATTGATCAGGAAGAGAAACAAGAGGTAGATCAAAAACCAACTTCGTGGGAGAACACGGTGACCAGACAGAAAATTCTACAACTGGAAGGGAATACTATTCCTCGTGGGCTAGTTCCACTGGAAAAATTATTTATCTAGAATGATGTAGACTCTGACATAATGGTTCCATAGATGGACGAGCAAGTAGAATATTGCATTATCAGCCCAGAGGATGAACCCTAGATGGTCTGACTATCAAATGGAATCCCCTCATGATACAAATGGAGGTATTTAAATATTTTCAAAGTCTATAAGGATGTTTTTGCTTGGTGTTATGAGTATTTAAAAGCATTTGATACTAACATCATACAGCATAAGATTCCTTTGAACAGTGGAATAAAACCATGAAAGCAGAAGCTCAGGCATATTAATCCACTCTTACTCCCCTCTATTATAAAAGAAGTGAGGAAACTTCAACATGCTAAAATCATAGTGCCTTTAAGGTACTGAGAGTGGGTGGCCAATCTAGTCCCAGTCTAAAAAAAGAATGGATAAATAAGGCTATGCGTAGATTTTTGTAACCTTAACAGAGAATCTTTGAAAGACAATTACCCACTACATAAGATGGATTATATATTACAAAAGGTGGTGGGATCAGTTAGAATGTCCATGATGGATGGGTTCTCTAGTTACAACCAAGTGTTAGTCCAACTAGATGATCAAAATAAGATTGCTTTCATGTATGCTCGCATGCCTTTCGGTCTTGTGAATGCAGGGGCCACTTTTCAGAGAGCTATGGATATAACTTTTGTAGGGGAGAAATACAAGTTCGTAGTGGTATATTTGGACGATATCACAGTCTTCTCTAAAACCGATGAAGAACACATCCTCCACCTGAAGCTCACCATTGAGAAATGCAGGAGGTATGGGTTGTCTTTAAATCCCAAGAAGTCTCAGTTTTCCTTGAGTGAGGGAAGCGACTTGGAAACATAGCAACATAATAAGGAGTGAAGAATGATCCTAAGTGATTCGAAGCTATCATTCAAATTCTACTACCCAGAAATAATTAAGAGGTCCAAGTCTTCTTGGGGAGAATCAATTTCTTGAGAAGGTTCATACCCAACTATGCAGAAATAGTGAAGGATATCACTGATATGATAAAAAAGTATAATTAAGTTAAATGGAGCCCTAACTCTCGAGAATATTTTACCATAATTAAAGAAGCTTTTGTTGGAGCACCGATACTAGTCAACCCTGACTACTTTGTACCTTTTTATATATTTTCTTTTGCTTCTCTGCATACTATTGTTGCAATTTAACTACAGAAGAATAAACATGGTTATGAGCAGCCCATCGCCTTCTCTAGCCAAGTCTTGATGGATGTTGAGCTAAAATATAACATCTTGGATAAACAAGCATATGCACTAGTCATAGCTCTGAAGGCATTTCAAGTGTATGTGCTACAATTGAAAATCACAACATTTGTCCTAACAATAGCGGTCAAGGACATCCTTGCGCAAGGAGACAGTGAAGGAAAAAGGGGTAGGTGGATAGCAAATATATAGAAATACGAGTTGGACATAAAGCCTACTAAGCTCATAAAAGGTCAAGGGTTGGCCAAGATTTTACCAGAACCTAACTGCCAAGCTTTGGGAATAAACCTGATAAAAGAGGAAGGCAGAATAGAATTTCAGCAGAACGGGGTTAAAACATCAAAGCAAAAGATCTGTGCTAAATATGAGGGGTCACCCTAGTACAAGAATATCATCCATTATATCTTGTTCCTGAGGTGCCCACTAGGGATAGATAAATCTAAGTACAGGACTTTGAGAATGCAAGCTCAAAATTATATCATATCCAGTGGTCAACTCTACTGGAATGACCCGGCGGGAGTTTGTTGTTATGCTTATTGGAGGGTAAAACCCATAAATTGATTGAAGAAGTTTATGGGGGAGTTTGTGGAGGTCACTACAGCAGGAAGACCACAGGTCACAAAATCCTCAAGGCGGGATTCTATTGGCCTACACTATTTGGAAATGTGCATTTACAAGTTAGGTCTTATCAAAAGTGCCAAGTCTTTGCTGAGAGACAAAACCTCTCTCCTTTTCCCTTGATCCCATTGCATGTGGACGAACCTTTCAGGAAGTGGGGACTAAACTTCATAGGAGAGATAAACCTGCCTTCTAGTGGCCAACATAAGTGTGTAGGTTTTAACCCCGTACAGAAATTACCTGCATAAGAATTATAAATCACAAGAAAAATAAAAATGCGAGAGCATAACACATAAAACACATATACACAGAGATTTCCCACTGGATCCCAAAACCGGGACTACCAGCTTGATTTTTCATTATTTTTCATTATTTTCCTTTCAGTCGTGGAAAGAATATAACACAGCCCAACAATATCCCACTTGTTGTTTTCTTTCCATAGGGGGCCACAGGAGAGCTTAGTCATTTTTCCAGCCCTCAAACGCCCATTATTTCTCTACACCAAGAGAAATTCTCAAAGCTCACAGATTTTGTCAATGCATCTGCAGTATTCTTCAAAGTGTCCACCTTTACCAGCAACACCTTTTTGTCTTCTATCATATCCCTCACAAAGTGATACTGAACATCAATGTGCTTTGTCTTTGAATGATAAGCAGGGTTCTTTGCCAAGAAAATTGCACTTTGGCTGTCACAGTCTATCCTTATAGCTCCCTGTACTAACCCCATACTTGAACACAATCTCTGCAACCAAAATGCTTCCTTGCTTGCATGAGTGGCTGCCATGTATTCTGCCTCTGTAGTTGATAGTGCCACTACAGATTGTTTCTTACTCATCCAACTGACTGCACCTCCAAATAGGTAAACACATACCCACTTGTAGATCTTCTCTAATCCAGATCTCCAGCCCAGTCTGCATCAACAAAGCCACAGATATCCAACACTCTGTCCAATCCTGGTCTTCCTTGGTAGCACAAACCATAATCACTAGTGCCACGCAAATACCTGAAAACCTGCTTCACTGTTATCCAGTGCTCCTTCCCTGGTTTTGACATAAACCTGCTCGATACTCCCACTGCATGTGCAATGTCTGGTCTAGTACAGACCATTTCATACATCAAGCTACCGACTGCACTTCCATATGCAACACGGAACATGTCCTCTTCCTCTTCTAGTGTCTTGGGACACTGTTCAGCAGATAACCTCACACCCACAAGAATAGGAACCTTCACTGGTTTACTATCCTCCATATTAAACCTCTGCAATATTGTCTCGACATACTTCCTCTAGTTTAACCAGAGCTTCCTCTTTTCCCGATCTCTTTTAATTTCCATGCCCAAAATATAGTTTGCAGCACCGAGATCTTTCATGTCGAATTGGGAGGACAATTGGGTCTTCAAATCCTGGATAATTTTTTGTCATTTCCAACCAACAACATATCATCCACATACAAGACCAGATAAATAACACGGTCACCAATTAATTTAAAATACATACAATGATCTGCTTTGCTTCTGGTGAAGCCAAGTCCCCGTATAAATGTATCAAATTTCTGATACCACATCCTTGGTGACTGTTTTAACCCATACAGAGACTTCTTTAACTTGCATACTAGTTCTTTCTTACCTTCACCGCAAAGCCTTCAGGTTGCTTCATGTAGATTTCCTCTTCCAAATCCCCGTGAAGAAATGCTGTCTTCACATCCATCTGTTCTACCTCAAAATCAAAAGTAGCAGCAATAGATAAAAGTAATCTAATAGAAGTTACCTTGGCAACAGGAGAAAAAATATCACCAAAATCAATTCCCTGCACATGGGAATAACCTTTTTCTACCAACCAAGCTTTGTATTTCTCCACCTTCCCTTCTGCATTTGTCTTCTTCTTGAACACCCATTTGTTGCCAATGGGTTTCTTTCTAGCCAGAAACTCCACCAGATCCCAAGCCTTATTTTTGTGCAAAAATGCCATTTCATAAACCATGGCCTCTTTCCAGAGTTTTCCATCCTCTGAATCCACTGCTTCCTTCACAGTTATGGGATCATCATCAGTAACAGACAAAGAAAAATTTGAATAGAAAGCAGATGGACTAAACCTTTCTGGTTGCCTTCTTTCTAGAACTGATCTTCTCACAGCCATAGTTTGTGGTTCTTCATCTTCTGATTCCTCCTCTGCTACAGAGTCTGATTCTTCCTCCTTTAGTTCAAACTCTATCTTAATAGGTTCCTTTGGTTAGACTTCATGTTTAATAACATCTTTCACCTCTTTGAACACCACATCTCAACTATACACAACCTTCCTTGTTACTGGGTTCCAAAGCTTATAACCCTTTAAACCATCTTTATACCCAATAAAGATGCACTTTTCAGATTTACTATCCAACTTGGTTCGTTTCTCCTTTGGAACATGTACATATGCATCACATCCAAATACCCTCAGATGTGAAAGAGAGGGTTTCTTACCAGTCCATACTTCTTGTGAGTCTTATCCTCCAACGCTGATGAAGGTGACCTGTTGACCAGGTAACATGCAGTATCCACCGCCTCTGCCCAAAATTCCTGTCCTAACCTGGCACCATCTGAGCATGATTCTTGCCCTTCCATCAACATCTTGTTCATTCTTTCTGCGACTCAATTTTGCTGAGGTGTATATGGAGTATTCTTCTGCCGTGCTATACCACACTTCTTAAAAAATTCTTCAAATTCCTTGCTGTAGAATTCTCCACCATTATCTGTCCTCAGCACCTTTATCTTCTTCTCTGTTGATTTTCCACCAGAGCCTTAAATTCTTTAAACCTGTCAAAGACTTCAGATTTCTTCTTAAGGAAATATATCCATGTATTCCTTGAGAAGTCATCTATAAATGATACATAGTACACAGACTTACCCAGTGATGGAACTTTCACAGGTCCAAACACATCACTGTGCCCAAGCTCTAATATTTGTTTCGTCCTCTTACCACCAGAGGGGAAACTCACCCGATTCTGCTTCCCATATACACAATTTTCACAGAAATCAAAATCCAGAGAGCTATTACTCATTCCTTCTACCATACCTTTACCATGAAGTATTCGAAGGCCCTTCTCTCCAATATGTCCAAGCCTTTGATGCCACAACATGGTCTTCTCTCCAGAGACCACTAGATTTTCTGCTCCATTTTCAGGAACCATAGAACTATTTCACCTGTCAACAACAATGCTACCTTGCAGCTT
>APFE030958357.1:13781-52553 GCA_000404065.3 Pinus taeda
AAACCAATCGCAAAACTGCAGAATACTTTTTATGGTACGGCAGTCAATCTTCCCAAATGCTGTGTTCAGTGCATTGCGATCGATAGGGTGGCAGACATGGCTTCCTAAGGATAAAGGATATAGCCTATTGTGGTCTCCCAATATATACTCGACAGTACGTGGGAGCACAAGTCTGTACTGCACTTGTCATCTCAAAGAGGAGGAATCACCAAACCTACGATGAAAGCGATAGTTACTAGGCTTTATGACACCAGAATACATCTCTAGCCTAGACTTCTAAATGTTGTGCGTTAGGTTCCAAAGAATTTTTATGTTCATCGAAATTTATTTTACATTTGATCTTTCTTAAGAAGTTTGCCTTTAAGGTTCACCATGTGATGTAGAAATACAACTCCTAAATATGCAATCCAAGATGATAAACAGTCATTCATTTCTTTTCTGCAATGAAAATCCTAGCTACTAAGGAAAGAGAAGTGAAATTCTTTCAACAAAGAGCAGAGAGCACACACTAAAATGCACTGTCCTAAATCAATCTCCACAAGTAGTCTAAATGCAAATGCACATGCATGTATTTGTTTTCCGCTTTCTTAATGTGTGAATGACAAAAAGAATCCTAAGTACAAATCTGAACTATCTTTTCTTTCAAATCAACAGTACTAACAATTTTCTTTTCAAAAGACGAAAGGAAGACAAGGAAAACACTTTGCGATTTTGAATTGAAAACTACTTTCAACACTTGAAATACTATTAATTCAAATCAAATATAAAAGTAACAGTGTAATCGACTATCAAAAAGAGGAGGATTCTTTTCTTTGACTAAAAACGACACTTGCGACACTTTCAAATCAAAAGATGACAGTTCGATTAAGCTACTATTTGTAAAGGAGAACTGTAAATGGCAAAAAATACATAAAAGCATTCACAATTCTTTGTACAATGGAGGTTGAATAATGCAAAGGAAGGGAGTTTCAATAGTGGTATACTGATCACAGACATCAAAACTCATGCATAACGCTGAAGAGAACGAAGAAAAACCAAAATCTAGAGGCAGAAATAGTCTTATCCGATCATCGCACCTGTAACACAGGGAAACAGGGATGCATCTCATCTACAGTACATGGGAGATGCAATGCATCCAGACTATCAAAAGGAGACAGTTTGATGGTCCAGGGATGAGACTGGGCTTGGTTTTTGGTCACAGTTTGCAGCTTACTTAAGGGATTTAGGCTGAGCTAATGATAGTCAGTAAATACAAAACATAGGGACTGATCTAATGAGGTCACTTGAGCCACCACCAGGGCACTTAGGATGTTTGAAAGTCAGATGTTTAATTCATAAACTAACCCAGAGATTGACTGAAGCAACATTTATACTTTACAGTTGCATAGAAAAATTAGTTCGAAGGCTAGCTGGCATAACTTCAGGCTCCATTTGTATTTTATAAAGTAAACAAACTAGAAACAAGTAAACAAGCTATTCGCTCCCTAGTGGAGTCGCCATTTTGTTATCAGGAAAACTAGTGTCCATTCAGAGTTGCTAGTCCCACTAAGACAGGTAGCTATCTTAGAAACAAACAAACTAAAGTCACTTGTGTTTTCTTTTATGAGAAATAGATGAGAGAAGTAGATATTACCAACCTCAGTCTTTCGCTTGGCTCCTTGCTTGTTTCCTCTCCCCTTTGATAGATCTTTGCCACTCCTTCCTCACTTGTCCCACTTCAAAGAACACCTGTAGAGTCAAAGTAGCATAATACCATTAAATCATAGAGATCTATAATCATAAACAATATAGGATTAGATATATATTAACCGTACAAATGCATATATCAATTCAATATTCAAAGACTTACAAGAATATGGAGGAAAACTCAAATAGCTTCATTGATAGGAGTAGTAGAATAGAGGATTACAACCCATTGATCTGACCCATCGCCATCCTTCCAGTATGAAAGCCCTTCTTCACCTCATGAAAAGCTAGATCACCCAACACTATGATGTTCCACAAAGAAACCAACAACACTTCCTTACAAGATACAAAATTCCATCCTTTGGATCTCTAGGATGAGGGATCCATATATAGATGTTTGCAGGTGGGTGAGTCAGCTTCTGGGTTTTTGATTAGTGTTATTTCTCTGATAGTTCTCAATTCCACTTGGATATTTCATGATCTCTTACTCATCCTTGGGCGAATTTAGATAGGCAAGTGTCACAGGAGAAGTTTCTGGAAGATTCCATGATCATCCACCTTGCAAACAGTCTCTGCCATTTGTCTACTCTCACCCATCGCACCCCATAGAATGGATTTTTATTATGCATCGCACCCCCCATATGGATTAGGTGGGATGCATTGCATTTTGACCATGGAGCAGGTGAGATGGTCCAGTTTTGACCAGTTCTGAGCAGTTTTTCATGGAGAACTTTTGGGAGATGATGTAATCAGCTGACCTTGTTCCTTTAGGGTACGAAACAACACTTTTAGGGACTTAGAAGCCCTTTGTTTATGGACATATAAGATTGGGGTTGCAGTGCCCAAATATGTCTATAACACATAGTTTTATTTTCATACTAGTTAAACATCATTTGGCTTAGTCGGGTAATAACTTTGATTCCTTTATTGCTCGTAATGGTTATGATAAGCCTTTTTTATTCATCCCTACTCAGTCTTCTACTACAGTGGCCCATGACCCCTCTCCTATCGGCTCAAATCAATCTCTTGCTGGTGAATTCTGATAGGACGAGTGTGAGACATTTTCCCAAACATTAGGGTCACCCTTTTTAGATGATATTCAGGTTGAAGTTTCGAAAATTTTAACCTCCATTTGTGTTACTAAAAGTGTTGCAAAAGCCCATGATTTTAAATCCTCCATAGAGTCTCTTCAGTCTGAATTAGAGTCTACCCAACAAGCACAAGAAGAGGAAATTGGTCAAACAAAGGACATTAAACATAACATGGTTAATATGGAGCAACTTTAAAGGAGAATTACTTGAGCCAGAAGGACTAGGAATAAAAGTACCCCTATGAATGTTCCTTTGGTTGATTTGGAAACCAATCCCGAGCCATAGTTGAAAAGGAACAAGCCCAAATCTCAGGGAGCTCCTTGTTATCATGACGAGATGACCTATTGTGATGATTCTTCCCTAGCTACTTCACATTCAGATGAACTAATTGCCAATATGTATTGGAAACATCGTCATTATTCCACAATTGGAATATTAAATCAACGAATTAATCTATGAATATAATCAACTGGGAACCCCATTCCAAGAAAAGAATTAATCTAAGGAACAAAAGTCACCCCATGTCAAGAGTAAAACCCAATCAAATGAGAATCTCAAAGTCACTATTTCCTCATAATTAGAAAGATCAGAAGAAGATAAATAGTGACCCTTTTTATTTTATTTTATTTTTATCTATACATGTGAAGTGTTTTAGGTATGCTTTGTTTTATCTGTTTTTCTATTCTTGAATAAAAATACGTTATGGAATTAGAGATTTTGTAACAACCTTGTTTTAGTATTATTATGAGTTTGACTAATTTTAGTTCTTTGTGACATATCTTCCACGTATGCAATAGTGTGCGATACTCTCGATCACTATGTACTTGTTCTTAGCTGCATATGGAAACTCAGTCGACCACCTATTTGATTTTAGCTATGTCATTCGACCGAGAGGCCTAGAATATATTAGTCTTATTTTATTTTTAGAATTGATTGTTAAAAAGACAATTTTTACCATTATTTTGGATGTCAAAAGGCTCAGGGTCTATGTATATATACCCCATATTTTGATGAAAACAGGGGGGGATTTTGGACAAAGAAATGATGGCTAAATTTGGACTGTAGAATACTTACAATGCAAGTTCATCATTTTGATTGTATTCAATATGGTTTTTTACCTTTATGTTCCATGGTCATGTGAATATCTTCTTTATGTTCATGTTATTAATTTTCAAGGTCTAGAAGAAAAATGTTGTTTGTTTGAAGATTTTATTTCTTAAACAAACTATTGCTCATATTGCATTTCTTTCTTAATAAAGAATTATTTCGATTTGTAATCATTTCATTTGATCAATATTTTTCTTCAGTGACTCATGTCCTAGGAAATGGTATTGATCTAGACATTAGTTCAATTTCAACTTCTGTGAGTGTTTTCCATATATTCAAGTTGACAGAAAATGCAATTTTTTGTTTACAAATTGATAGTAATGTTGTAGTTGTAGATGATTGTCTTATTCATACCATCACTTTAGTTAATGGTTTATTGATTGTTTTCATAATCTAATGATTAAAGTAAATGAATACTAAAGGTATTGTTTGTAGTTATCCCTTTCACCTATCTTGGTTAAGTGGTGATTTGTATTGGTATTTGTTGAAAATGGTAACAAGAAATGCTAAAATAGAAGTGCTAAAAGTTGCACTACTGTAAATAGCAGTTTGGGTACTAGTGCTGGATTGAGCAACAGGGAATGAAAAATGGAAGTGCTAAAAATAACATTCTATTTTTAGTAGTTCGGGATGGATCCTATTTTTAGTCAGTCCTTGGACTAAAATAGGAAGTAAAATTTGATTTGAACTTAACAATTGTTTGAAAATAAATTAATTAATTCACCATGAGTTAATTAGTTGTGAAAAATCAAACATGAAGTCTATGTGAGGAGCAATAGTTTCTCCATTAGTTGAAGAATTTATCCATCAGTTAAAGAGATAAGGATGAGTTCTAATTTGAGTTGTAATTAGTTGGCTCAATTAACTGAGTCAAGTCCAGTTAGATTGATTTAAATAGTTTGTTTAAATTAATGTGAGTTCAGTTAGTTAATGCTTGCATGCATGTAACTGCTGTTCTTCAAATAATTAAATATTCTCTCATGAATAATTCATGCATGTCAGGTCAGACAAAGACCTATTTGAGATCAGAGGAGGGAAAATGTACTATTAGTTGGATGGATTTTTCCTATAAAGGAAACTCATCCATGGAGAAGGATTTATCTCCTTTAGGATTACACAGTTGGATCAGAGGTTAGTGATTGTGTGAAGAGGGAAATTCACACAAGTGGCTGCACTGGACCCCAAGGAAAATTGTGCAAAGAAATAGGAGGCTTGGAGGGCAGAGAGAAGGTTTGAGAGAGCCCTTTGACTCTATATGAGTAGTATAGGGATTGCAGAGAGAGCGGGATAGCTTGTGAGCTGATTATTTTTGCAATCCAGACTATATTTCCACTTGTATGGTAATACAGCGTTGGGGTTTTAGGTTGGTGCTTTCCCTCGGTTATTTCTTCTATGTTATGTGTGACTGATTTCTTCTTATTAGTTATATGTGTTCAATTGATATTGCTCATATTCGATTAATCTTCCACATAATTATTTGTAGAGGTAGATCAAGTATTTTGCTTTAGTATATTGCATTATTAGGTGATCTACAAGTGGGAATTTCTACATGGTATAAGAGGAAAGGTGATCAAGGAAGAACAATATACAAGAAGGGAGAAGTTCGAATTTTGTGATTCCTAAATATAGAAATAAAGTTCTTATCACATCTCTATTTCACCTATGGCGTTCAGTGGTTTAAGAATCGAGTATGCCCTTGATGGTAGCTCGAATTATATAGCCTGGAAGGATCGCATGGAAGCAATGTTAGAGGATAATGGTCTAAGGAATTCATTGATCAAGAAGTCCCCAAACCGATTGATGCTACTCAATTGGCATAATGGAAAATGTGTGTGGCTAGAGCAAGGAGAATCCTTCTGGAGGGAGTTCGAGATCACATAGTCTCGAGTCTCCATGGGAAGGAGAGACCATTTTCAATGTGGAAACATTGAAATATCTATATTAGAATAGCAGTAATCAGAGGGAGATAACGCTGAAAGACAAGCTTCAGAAAATCAAATGTGAAAAGGGCGACACAATCTTTATGTATTTGAAAAAGCTCACCACATGCAGGGATGAGATTGGAAGTGTATGGATCATGACATCTGATGATGACATGGTGAGTCTTGCACTCCTCGGTCTTCTTAAGTGCTGGCATAGCTACCAAGACTTAGTTAATGGAAGAGAGTAAGTGTTAGATTGGGAACGACTTTGGTCAGATCTGATGTAGGAGGAGATAAGAAGAAGCACTAGAGATGGTTCTTCATCCATGGAGGATGAAGGAAATAGTGCCTTAGTGAGTAAGGCGAAGAATGGGAAGGATAAGGATTCTCATTCCAATTCGAGTTCTTCCCATGCTGGGAAGAAGTTTGACAAATCGAAAGTGCGATGCTTTCGTTGTCACGAGGTGGGCCATTTTGCTACAAATGTCTACTAAAGAAATCCAAGATGGGATCCAAGGAAGGATATGAAGGTGAGGCATTGGCCTCACAGTTCGAGTTGGATTTCACTCTCTTCACATGCATGGTTTCATCCATGGTGGGAAGTGGTTGTTTTCTTGACAGTAGAGCTTCTTTCCACATGACCGATGACAAGAGTTTGTTCAATACCTTGGAGGAGAAAGATCTCCAGATACTTATAGTGATGGGTAATGATGAAAAGTACAGTGTCTCAGGTGTAGGCACAATTATTTTTCAGAGGGAGCATGGAGCTTGCATTACCTTGATCGATGTCAAGTATGTACCAGGACTAAAGAGAAATTTGGTGTCGATCAAGATGCTAGAAGACAAAGGCTATGATGTAGCCTTTAGTAAGGGAAAGGTTTTCCTTTGACACATCACCACTAGACAGGTGAAGCAGATCAGTTCACATGTTAAGAACCTATATGCTCTTGAGGTTCAATATGAATGCAAAGCCTTGAGGAGCAGGGCAACTGATGGAGACTTGGTGGTTGAGAGGGAGAGTACATTACCTCTCAACATGCATTGCTAGAATAAGTCTTAGATAATTGTGGAGGAGCCATGATTGGTGAAGCAACTTCAGGAGGTTGTGGAGTAGCCACAACTAGAGAAACTGATAGGAGATCGAGTAGAGACATCTACTCATGCAGAGACCTCCAATAGGGGGAAATTTTGAACCAGGTGGGCAAAGGGATCACATGCATCCATACCTCCAGGTAGGAGGTGGGGCAATGTGGAGTGATCATCCCAAGAAGGCTGGAATAGGGGCATGATCTTTGAGGTACCCAACCTCTTTGATTCGACTTTGCTATGGGAGCCCCGACGAGGAGTAGTAGGACTAGTTGAATGGGTAAAGATAGATGCAGATGGAGTGGCAAAGAGAGCTACAATGCAGGAGTCCCAAGACTGTGTAGAGCTAGTAGGTTGTAACAATGAGAGAGGCACAAGAGTGTTGCACCAATGCAGGATGGCACAGAGAGGTGTGCAATAGTGCAAGATACATGGAGTGTTGCAGCATCTCAGAGGTCAGAGAGGGAGCACTCGTTAGTGGCAGATGGAGCTTCAACACCAGAGTATGTTTCTAGCCCAACAGAGAGTTCAGTTGGGAGTTTTTTTTTGTTTCTAGAGTTGATGGAGCAACCACACTTGGTAAAAGTGTTGCATACAGAACATTCCAAAGGTACAGGATCGAGTTTGAGTTGAAGCCTTTATTGTTGAGAGGGAGTGTTGAAAGTGGCAACAAGAAATGCTAAAAATAGAAGTGATAAAAATAGCACGGCTATAAATAGCAGTTTGGGTACCAGTGCTGGATTGAGCAACAGGGAATGAAAAATGGAAGTGGTAAAAATAGATTTCTATTTTTAGCAGTTCAGGATGAATTCCTATTTTTAGTTAGTCCCTAGACTAAAATAGAAAGTAAAATTGGAATTTGAACTTAACACCTATTTGAAAATAAATTAATTAATTCACCATGAGTTAATTAGCTGTGAAAAATCAAACATGAAGTCTATGTGAGGACATGCAACAATTTCTCCATTAATTGAGGAATTTATCCATCAATTAAAGAGATAAGGATGAGTTCTAATTTGAGTTGTAATTAGTTGGCTTAGTTAACTGAGTCAAGTCCAATTAAATTGATTTAAACAATTTGTTTAAATTAATGTGAGTTCAGTTAGTTAATGCTTACATGCATGCAACTGCTGTTCTTCAGATAACTAAATATTCTCTCATGAATAACTCATGCATGTTAGTTCAGATAGAGACTGAGTTGCGATCAGAGGAGGGACAATGTACTACCAATTGTATGGATTTTTCCTATAAAGGAACTCATCCATGGAGAAGGACTTATCTCCTTCAAGATTGTGCAGTTGGATCAAAGGTTAGTGAGTGTGTGAAGAGGCCAATTCACACAAGTGGATGCATTGGACCCCAAGGAAAATTGCACAAAGAAATAGGAGGCTTGGAGGGAAGAGGAGAAGGTTTGAGAGAGGCCTTTGATTGTCTATGAGCAGCAGAGGGATTGAAGAGAGAGTAGGATAGCTTGTGAGATGATTCTTTTTGTATTCCGGACTATATTTCCACTTGTATGATAATACAGAGTTGGGGTTTTAGGCTGGTGCTTTCCCCTAGTTATTTCTTCTATGTTATGTGTGATTGATTTCTTCTTATCAGTTATATGTGTTCAATTGATATTGCTCATATTCGATTAAGCTTTTGCATCATTTTTTGTAGAATTAGATCAAGTATTTTGCTTTAGTATATTGCATTATTAGGTGATCTACAGGTGGGAATTTATACAGTATTTAGTTAACTTTTTCATCTATTTCTTAATGTAGATATGAAATTAAATGTAGTTAATCTATGTTTGTCTAAAGAACAAGGAATATGTGTTTTACAGTTACCTATTCTTTTATTATTTAACTAAGAATCAATTTCAATTTAATTCCTTGTTGCATGTAGAAACAAAATTTGATTTCATTTTCTTGACATATTTTGTAAATTTTATTCATAATGCATATTTGTTTTGAGCTAGTTATGTTATGTTCCGGCCTATTTTGTTTGTTATAATACAAATCACATATATAATGTATCATAAATTGTCTTTTGTATTATAGCATTCATTTACTGACTCTTTAGCAACATTATGTAGCAAAATTATTGTATTATATTTCTTAATTCTAATTCCTAAATGAAACATATAAATTAGAATTACATAGTGTATCGTAGTTTCTTTACTAGTGAAACATTCAACCTTTTTCTTTCATAGTCATATTAGATTTAGCTACTTTAATTTCCATTATTTCATTTGTTTAGTTAAACTGACCATTAGATTGTAACCTTAATCATAATTTAGTGTATAATTAGTTTAGATTAGTATAGGATAATCATAGTTTATATTAGGATTATTTTTCCTTGGATTCACTTCTTCGAAAGATGACAATATCCAAGGCCAATGAAGCCTATAAACCCATCCATGGTATCCATAACAAACAACTTGGGCTATTAAAGAACCTCGGTCTGGGTTATTCCTCCCTTGTTAACTTAGGTGTACAATGACCGTGTCAACAAGTATCTTTTGGAATGTTTCATGCCACATCTTAGCATTCTGGATAGTCTAATGACCCCTCCTTCTCATGCACACTTCTCCTTAATTTATAGCAAATTCCTCTTGGATTGACCTTATGCTTTCCCCTTGATGGAACTAGAATAAGGTAATGTCTTTCAAGTTGTTGATGTCAACAAAATTGAAGGGCTCTAAAAGAAAATGTTGCAAAGAAACCTTAGTTACAAGAAGATTGACATAGGCCAAGCAACTAACTTTTCCTTTCTTTTATATATGTTTTTAAAATGATTTTTTTATGGATTTTCATGTTCACTTTAACAATATGAAATGCAATATATGTTCAAAATATAATAGGTTTTATTAAATGGTTAACTCTTTTGGGAAAAATATGGATTGATTTGCATTTTGAAATTATGGCTTTTGCCTAATCTCTCTATTTTGTTGCAGTTGCTTGGTTTTGTTACAACCTTTTTTAATACAAGCCCTATTTATGATTATAAATGAAAAGTAGGTAACACTTATAAATCAAAAGAAAATTTTGAAATTTATAATAAAAAGAAAACTAGATTAAAACTATTGTTTATTTTCAACTATGAAAAAAAAATGTAATAGCAATAAATTAACGTGTGCAAGTGTGTGACAATAAAAACAATAAAATCAATATAAATCCAACTTTAGATTTCTAAAATATCTAGAAATTCACATCTTGATTTCTTTTGGGTTAGTCTCAATGGCCAGTGATTAAGATGAGTTTATAATAATTCATATCATAATGAGATAACAAAATAAAACCAATATAAATCCATTTCAACTTTAAATTTCTAAAATATTTAGAAATTTACAACTTGATTTCTTTTGGGTTAGTCTTAATGGTGAGTGATAATATAAATTTGCACTAATTCATATTATAATGATAATGATGGTTATTAAGTCCATTGAGACTACAATTAGCTTATTATGCTTTAAAAAAGGTAAGGAATTACTAGGTCTATTTTATAATTTTATTAATGTATTTGATAAGAATTCCCAAATCACCATATTTTAATGAGTTGAAAGGTTATGAAGGTCAACATTGTAATACATATTTTGAATTGGAGATATAATGTTGGTGTATGTAGGAAAAGATAAGATAAAGTGCTTTTCATCTTCAACCCTCTTGGTGTCACAAAGATGAAAAGCACTTTTAGCCCAAATGCTTTAGGAATTTTCCAACACCCTGTTTCACTATAGAGCTAGGAAGAGTTTTTTCTTATTTTAGAAATGATTATAATCACATCCTTGTAGTATCTGATGGACCGTTTCCTGGCTCTAATGACAGTCTTCCTAGTTTGGTTGAAATATCTTCTATGTCTTTGTCTCGGTCTCTTGTCAAAATTTCTGAGGTCATTAGTCATTAAATCAACAGCTTCTTTACTGTGTAAAATTTACAAGGCCTTCAATTCAAATTGGGATTAGATGCTTTAACATATCAGCTATATATGAGAACCGAGAATATTTACCTTCCACAGTATATATATGCACAGACAGTCACACAACAATTGTAATTCAGGCCTCATGTCGAACATACACACAACAACCAAGCTAGCGGTGACATAGAGTAGCGTACAACAAGAATAGGAACTTATACCCAAATGTTTACAATATATAACATACGACACATAGTAAAAAGGAATGCGCTCCCACATGCATAGTCCTTAACAATAACAATAATGAATATACAATTGTGCGCATAACAGTTTAAACACACCACAATTCACCACATGTAACATTATAATAGTACTCAACCTGAAATGTGTTCACGGTGTGCTCTCAACACTATACACAGGTTTTTATCATGGTTCAATGCCACGGTGTTGTCAATACAATTCCATAGTGACAGTTTTGCTGTCCATACGAAACCCGCATACTCCTACTGATCCACCGTTCGGTACGCCCCAGATTTATAACTTACCACAGACATAAAATACAATTGCTATGGAAATAGCCACACACAGCAAGTTAATACGCACATACATCCCCTGTGGGTTAACAATGCCAAAAAACTTTATATATGAATTGCGCAGAAGATATGCCACTATCATTACATAGCCAAAAAATTCTTCTACACAAAAACGCGCCCTCTTCATTCATAATTCAAGAGACTGTTTTTTTTTCATTGAAGAGCTGCGATTTGACTCTATTCTTCCTACCTTTTACATACACAATATATTAGAGTTCTACATGAGAGAAGATTCCTTCCTTGGCGGCCAAGTTTTTTATCTCTTTCTTCCATAGCTGCCTTATTACAAAAGCAGTCACATATAGAAAAAGTAGCAATACATAGTTTTTTTTTATAACAACTAATCTAGCATGCCTTATTCTAAGCCTATCTAGAAAAGATGGCATGCTTTTTCCCTTATCTAGTTCCTAATTTTAACTAAAAAAGATAGAAACAGCAGGCAAAGGATCCCACTCCTTGCCTGTAGATAATATTTTTGATTTTTGGAATAAATCAAAAGATTTTCCACCTTCTGAGTCACATGCTCTTGCATTAGACTCCCAAGGTAGAAAAATTCATGGTCTCCTGATCATGTGGTTTGTGGTCTTGATCTTCCTGGATCCCATACTTTGCTCTGCAACCGTCCAAATGCTTTATTCCTTTGTTGCCGCTGCATTTCTGTTGTCCTTTCCTCCATCTTCTTCTTTCTGACAATTAGGTTCAAGTTCTGATTGATCTTGCTTGCTGCTATCTCTATTTTCCTCCATTTGGATTGTTGCATCATCAGCTGCCATATTTCTTCAATTTCTATGTCTAGCTTACTGTTGTTGTTCCCAATTTCTGTTAATTCAGCTGCTACCATAGATGTTGCTTCCGCTGTCGCCATAGATGTTGCTACCTCCCAAACTTCCTGTCCCTCTGCAACATACTTTGGCTCATCACTTGTAAACACAATCAAATTGTTAGCATTAAAATCACAAGACCCACTGGTCTTATTTGTCGATTCAGTCACCAACTTTTCTCTCTGCAGCTTCAAGTCTTTTGCAGGACTCAAAAAAATTTCACTGGCTTTCTCCTCAGCTTTCTCTGGCAATATTTCAGCATATTGATTTGTATTCACCATGAGACTGTCAGCTAGTCTCGCCTTCTTACCATCTTCTGCTTCATGACTGTCCTTCATGAAAACTTCCCTGCCTTGTTTCCTCAGCAAATTAACCTGTGCATGAGTTCTCTGTCTCTCCAGTTCTCTTCTCTGAAGATCTAGTTCCCTGTACAATTCAATAACTTCATTAGGAGTAGATTTTGGAAACTTCACATAACCTTTTATACCTTCAACGACTCTTGAGCAATCATCAGTTGGTTCAACATTCTGATTAGACTCTTTCGTCTTCATTTTCTCATCATTGCTCTGAAGAATGTTTTGTACATCCATCATCTACTCCAAGTACTCCTTTCCTCCAAGTAACAGAGTATTTGAATCAGTCTTCTGTCCTGGTACATCTTCCTGCAAAGGCAACAATGTATGATTGACACCATCCTTTCCAAATTTGTAGGTGTTCCTCTTCCCATCATGCATGGCTGCTTTGTCATATTGCCAAGGTCTTCCAAGAAATATGTGACACACGTCCATAGGCATCACATCACAAACAATTTTATCTTTATACTTGCCCACTTGAAATTCCACTTCACACTGTTCGCTTACCAGCAATTGATGTCCCTTTTGCAACCATGACACTTTATACGGTGTTGGGTGCCTCATTGTCTTCAGCCTCAATTTCTCTACTACTTCTGTAGAAACCAAGTTATCAGTGCTGCCACTATCAATGATCATCTGGCAACATTTCCCTTGAACTTTGCATACTGTCCTGAATAAAGTTTTCCTTTGTGGCGGTTCAGTCACCTCCTTTGCTGGTTTAATCAAAACTTTATTAAGTACCAGAGAATCTCCTCTTTTTGGTGTATTTACTTCTTCTATTACTGCTGCCACTTGTGCCTCTTCCTCAGCTGGAGCCACAATTGCATTCCTCTGCTTTATTTCTGCACTCTCTGGGCACTCAAAAGCTCTATGTCCCAGCTTATTGCATCTGTAGCATCTTACTTCTCTGCCTCCTCCTCTGCCTCCTCTTCCTCTAGAAAAAATCCCTCTGCCTCTTGCATCACCTCCTGTGGATGCATGCTGGGTTGAGCTACTGCTAGCTCCTTTTGCAGGTGTTGTATATCTTCTACTACCACCTTGACTTTCTTTTCCTCTGAAAGTCCCTCTCCCTCTGGCAGACTGCTTCCTCATGAGTTTTTCTTCAGCCTTCAGTGCTATCTGATAGGCTTCCTCTACTGTTTTTGGAGACAGTAAACTTATCTCATCCTGAATGTCCATCCTGAGGCCATTCATATATCTAGCCACTTTCTCATTTGTGTCTTGGGCTTTCCAACTCTTATGCTCACCTTATAGAACTCCTCTTTATATTCCTTCACTATTAAGGCTCTCTGCCTAAGATTTTGCATTTGCCTAAATAATGTCTGCTGATAGTTATTGGGCAAAAACTTACCTTTTAACTTCACTACCATTCTGCTCCAATTCTTGATTGGCTGCTTACCCAATCTCTTCCTTTCTGCCTGAACACCATCCCACCAGAGTGCTGCATGGCCTTTTAATTTGGTGACAGCAAACTTTACCTTTTTCTCATCTTCTGTTTCTTCATAATCGAAGAATTTCTCCATGCTATTAATCCAGTCGATCAATACTTCTGGATTCAGTCCTCCTTGGTAGGTCGACACTAATTGATTCCAAGGCCTGGCTGTGGATTTTAACACTGACTGAAAGAGTCTCATCTCAGGAGTAACCTCTACAACTTCCTCCTCAGTAGCTTCAACTTCAGGTTCACTCACATCTCCATCATCTATGTTCCTGTCGGAGGTTAACACATCCAATCTAGCTCGCAACTCTGCTATGCTTTCCATTATTTCGACGTATGCAGCAGGCCGTCCTCTTCCACCACGTCCTCGTCCTCTTCCAATTCTGAAAGCCATCCTTCTCCTGCTCCTGAGATTCAATTCTATGTCAGTGGCTGGCTCTGATACCACTAATGATGGACCGTTTCCTGGCTCTAATGACAGTCTTCCTAGTTTGGTTGAAATATCTTCTATGTCTTCGTCTCGGTCTCTTGTCAATTCTCTGAGGTCATCAGTCATTAAATCAACAACTTCTTTACTGTGTAAAATTTATAAGGCCTTCAATTCAAATTGGGATTAGATGCTTTAACATATCGGCTATATATGAGAACCGAGAATCTTTACCTTCCACAGTATA
Organism: Pinus taeda; assembly: GCA_000404065.3. NCBI lineage: Eukaryota > Viridiplantae > Streptophyta > Pinopsida > Pinales > Pinaceae > Pinus > Pinus taeda. Next base: position 28,453 of record APFE030958357.1, read on the forward strand.
TATATGCACAGACAGTCACACAACAATTGTAATTCAGGCCTCATGCCAAACATACACACAACAACCAAGCTAGCGGCGATATAGAGTAGCACACAACAAGAATAGGAACTTATACTCAACTGTTTACAATATATAACATACAGCACACAGTAAAAAGAAATGCGCTCCCACACGCATAGTCCTTAACAATAACAATAATGAATATACAATTGTGCGCATAATAGTTTAAACGCACCACAATTCACCACATGTAACATTATAACAGTACTCAACCTAAAATGTGTTCATGGTGCGCTCTCAACACTATACACAGGTTTTTATCGCGGTTCAATGCCATCGTGTTGTCAATACAATTCCACAGCGACAGTTTTGCTGTCCATATGAAACCCGCATACTCCTACTGATCCATCGTTCGGTACACCCCAGATTTATAACTTACCACAGACATAAAATACAATTGCTATGGAAATAGCCACACACAGCAAGTTAATACGCACATACATCCCCTGTGGGTTAACAATGCCAAAAAAACTTTATATATGAACTGCGCAGAAGATATACCATCGTCATTATATAGCCAAAAAATTCTTCTACACAAAAACGTGCCCTCTTCATTCATAATTCAAGAGACTATTTTTTTTCCATTGAAGAGCTGCGATTCGACTCTATTCTTCCTACCTTTTACATACACAATATATTGGAGTTCTACATGAGAGAAGATTCCTTCCTTGGCGAACAAGTTTTTTATCTCTTTCTTCCATAGCTGCCTTATTACAAAAGCAGTCACATATAGAAAAAGTAGCAATACATAGTTTTTTTTATAACAACTAATCTAGCATGCCTTATTCTAAGCCTATCTAGAAAAGATGGCATGTTTTTTCCCTTATCTAGTTCCTAATTTTAACTAAAAAACATAGAAACAGCAGGCAAAGGATCCCACTCCTTGCCTGTAGATAATCTTTTTGATTTTTGGAATAAATCAAAAGATTTTTCCCCTTCTGAGTCACATGCTCCTGCATCAGTATCTTATTTTTCTCTTATTCTCTAATTCGTTATCATGCCACAATTCCTCAAATTTAGATGTAATAATAGTTATATTAATTTATTTCTGCTACAAGTGACCTCTTCCTTGATACTTCAATGGTTTAGCCAAAACATGACATCTTTATGCCAAAATTACTTTAGTTGCAAGTGGTTTTGACTAGATTCCAAAGAAATCCTAGGAATGTTGAAAAATATGTAACTATGTTCGGTCTTCATAAATATGAAATGTACTTTTGATTCTTGTAGATTGTAAAATAAAAGAAAAAATATTATTATTGATTTTGGAGCATGGGTTTCATGCTCAAGGTCTTTTATTTTATAGGTCAAGAACCCATTGAGTGCTTCTAGGGTTTGTCTTAGGTGAGTAAGTCAAAAGATTCGTTGTCATAAGTTTAAGACCCCTTCAGGAACATTGTAACTTTTAAAGAAAATCATTTTTGTCATGTAAAGAGTCAAAATACTCTCCACGACAAATTCAACCCAACAGTTGGCAAGTCGGCCTAAAAGAAAGATTCACGTCCACTTTGAAGAGCCTATATATAGGAGGAAACATGACCTCCTTGAGACACATTCGTCCATCACTCATTCTAGTGAAGAAGGAGGAAGAAGAAGGAAATGAAGAAGGGAGAGGATGAATGGGACTTTTTTTGGGGCTATTTCTATCTCACACATGATAAGAAGGACTACGGTTTCTATAACAGATCTAGGGTTTCTATCTACAAGTTAGATCTTGGAGAAAAGAAGGAAAGAAGGTCAAGAAAAGGTGACCAAGGTTCATCCTCAAGCTCTAGAAGTTAGGGAAAGGCAAGAAAAGTTCATAAGAAGGTTGAAAAGGAAGACCGATGCCCACACTTGTGGCAACAACAACTTCTAAGGGGATCAAAATTTCAGATATGCAGTGGAGGCTGAAATTCTATAGCCAGAGGTCAAAGAAGTGGTATTAGATGAAATTTGAATGGGTTTGACTAGATCAAGGTTAGCACGTCATTTGAAGAGGTTGGTCTTGGTATTGGAGGGTATTGGGTTTGGTCTTAATGATTTGGACTTCGTCAATTGAAGAATCTATAAGGAAGAGAAGATATTTGCGGCTTTTCCTCTCAAGTGGAGAGGTTTTGGCTCTAGCTTGTAGCCTGTATTCTATGTTCTTGTTCTTCTTGTTTTCGGTAAGTTGTTTGATGATACACACACATAATAATAAATGACAAAGTTAATAAGTAAAAATACATCACAAGTAGTTATCAAGTAAAGAGAAATCATTGTAATCATTGCCTTATATATTTCCCAACGTGGTATTAGAGCTAAGGTTGGCTAAGGGCAGTATGAATATCTCCACTTCATTGAAGAAGTTTCTAAAGAACTGTTCAAGGGTAGCAAGTCATTTCAAGAAAGGCATCAAGGAAGCATGGAATCTTATATTTACCACAAAGAAGGAAGTAATCAAGACAAAGAATGAAGGTATCTTCTCAACCCTCACTAGCAAATTCCAAGATGAGAGGTTTTGGGTAATCGATAGGGGTGCATCCAGGCTGATGACTGGTCATCACCAACAACTAAAGACATTATCAAAGGGGAATAATTCTTAGTGGAGGTTGAATATAATAAGAGTTATCCTGTAAAAGGAATTAGATAAACCTACATAGAGCTGGAAAATGGAAGCGACATTCATCTCAACAACATCCTATTTATTCAAGGTTTTCATAAAAACTTACTTTCTATTTCAAGTTTAGAAGATAATGGTGACAGAGTAACCTTCATTGATGGAAAATTTTTAGTATAGAGTAAGAAATCAAGCATAGAGAATGCTAGATTAATTTGTATTCATGAAGGAAGAATTTACAAGTTGATATCTCCTCTTGCACAAGCTTTGGTTCACATTTAAATCAGCCCATGTGTTCTTTGGCATAAAAGATTTATCCATCTTCATTTCAAAATCATTCCAACTCTAAGTTCTATAGTATATGCAATCCTAAAATTGAAACAAGATCACGAAGGAGTATGTAAAGGATGTGCATTGGTTAAGAACACCAAGAGACCATTTGGAAGTAGTGCTTCACAGTGACAAGAAACCTTGGATCCTATTCATTCTAATGTATGTGGTCCTATGACTTAAAAATCACTTAGAGGTCATCTATATTATGTCACATTTATATATGATCACTCAAGAAAAACTTGGGTTTACTTAATGAAATCCAAATGAAGTATTTACCGAATTTCAAGAATTCAAATATGAAGTAGAGAACCTTATAGAAAGGGGAATAAACATAATAAGGTCTGATAATGGAGGAGAATATACATCCAAGGAAATAATAGCCTTATGTAAGGAGTCTAGGATTAAGAGGGAGTTGAGATTCCCATATAATTCAGAACAAAAAGGAGTTGTAGAGTGAAAGAACTAATCCATTGAAGAAAGTGTAAACGCAATGTTTCATGATCAAGATCTATCAAAATTTCTCGGAGAAGCCACTAAGACAACTGTATATATTCAGAATCAAAGTCCCCATTGGTCACTAGATAATAGAACCCCCGAAGAAGTATTCGAAGGACAAAAGAGAGAAGCTAGACCCCTCATGCATGAGAGGAACATTTGTTGGCTATAGTAACTCCTATAAGGCCTATAGGATCTACATAAAGGAAGGGAACCATATAGAATTAAGTCAAGATGTTATATTGGATGAAATCATCGCATTCAAGAAATCTAAGGAACTTCCTATGGACTCCGATGATGAAGAAATTCTAGTATTTGAAGAAGAAGTCACTAGGAAAGAAGAAGAATCTAATCAAGAAGATGAAGGCCCTAGTGAACCTATTCAACTTGTGGTCATCCCTAAATCAAGAAATAGCCCTAACTGGTTGAAGTCTACACTACTTGATTCAAAGGGTCATGGAGAAACTCAAGGAACATTCAGGGAAAGGAAGAATCCCAAATGATATTTTGTGCATGCAACCTTCATGAAAAAAATAATAGAAGCATATCCATCCACTTTTGAAGAAGTTGTCAATCATCAAGAATGGAAGGATGCCATGAATGAAGAATGGAGTTTAAGAGATCATCCCTAGGCCCAAATAAAAATTTGTGATAACTTCCAAATGGAAGATCAAACATGAAACAAATGGAAGTATTGACAAGTATAAGGAAAGATTTGTTGCTAGGGGCTTCTCTCAACTACAAGGCATCGAATATGTAGAGACATTTTCTCTAACAACAATGTGTACAACTATATGTTTGTTGGTCTCTTTGGTAGCATCGATGGGATGGAACATCCATCAAATGGATGTGAATACTCTTATTTCTAAATGGCACAATTGATTATGAAGTCTATATAGAAAAACCCTTGGGATTTAAAGTTAAAGATAGAAAGGCATATGTTTGCAAGTTGAAGAAGGCATTATATGGCCACACAAAAGAACCAAGGGAATGGTATGCTCCAAACCTTTATATTAAGGTTGTAAAGGGTGAGCCAATAATCATTCTTTAGTATGTGGATGATATTCTCTTGACAGGTGTAGAAAGTCAAATTGAAAAATGCATGAAGAAACTAGAAAAAGATTGACATGAAGGATTTAGGGCTAATGCATTACTATTTGGGACTAGAAGTCTAGCAAGGACCTGATGAAATCCATCTAGGTCACAATAAGTATGTGATAAATATGTTTAAGAGGTTTGGCATGATGGATTACAAACCAATGATAACCCCGATGATCACAAATTTGAAAAGATTAAGGAGTTTAGAATCAAGCCCTATGGATCCTTCCAAGTATAGGAAATTGATTGGACCATTAATGTAATTGGTGAATACTCGACTAAACATATGCTTTGTAGTGAATGTTCTTAGTCATTTACGAGTGGATCCAAATCATTATCATTAGATAACAAAAAAAAATATTCTGAGATATCTGTAAGGAACCATCCACCAATGCGTGAAGTATGATAGGATGAATGATGTCCACTTGATTGGATATAAAAATTCCAACTAGGGATGCAGTGATCAATATGGAAGGAGCACTAATGGAGGAAGTTTCAGTTTGGGATCCTCCATGATCTCATGGATTAGCCAAAAGCAAGATACAATTTCTTTAAGTAGTGCTAAGGCAGATTATATTTCATCATGTGAGGTAAGAAGAAAAGAGTTATGGTTGAGGAGTTGTTATCTAACCTATTCAAAGGACCAATGGACCCTACAATGATACACTGTGATAACACCAATTGTATACAATTTTCTAAAGACCCAGTGTTTCATGAAAAGACAAGCATATCAACAACAATTATCACTACATTTAGAATCTCGTACAAGATGGTTTATTGATACTACAATATATCTCCCCGATGAGAAGGCAGCTAACATATTGACAAAATATTTTTCTAATAAGACGCTTGTGTATTTGAGAGACAAGCTTGGTTTGGTTGATGTATCCTCCCTAGTTCAGAGGGAGAGATAGGCACATCATTCTTGTCTTCACTTGGGAAGACAAAATGGAGGATTAGGTAAACATCTTGCATCTGATACTCTCTAAGGATGTGGTAGGGAATCCAATATCAGAGTAGTCATGGACCGATATTCTTTGAGGAATGGATATCCAAGATAATAATGGCCCAAAGAAGGTCATACTATGTAAACACCTAGGTGGAGCATGTACCTTGAGAGACAATGATGATGGTGTCTATAAATCATTGGTCTCACCAGCATTTTACTTTGATCTTGTGGAGGGATAAAGTTGTTAGTCAAGGCCTTGATATGTGACAATGATGGTTGGTATGATGCTAAATAGACGGGTTACTATTTTGACTCTTCTTATGAGATCTCTTCAAATTGAGACTGTCCATGTACCATTTATGCATACCTCCCTAGTTAAGAGGGAGTGTTGAAAAATGTGTAAGTAGGTTCAATATTCATAAATATCAAATGTACTTTTGAGTCTCGTAAATTGTAAAATAAATAAAAGTTATTATTATTTATTTTAGAGCATGGGTTTCATGCCCAAGTTCTTTTATTTTATAGGTCAAGCACCCATTGAGTGATTCTAGGGTTTGTCTTCAGTCAAGAAGTCAAAAGAGTCATTGTCATAGGTTGAAGACCCCTTTGAGCACATTGTAACTCGTAAAGAAAAATATTTTTGTCATGTAAAGACTCAAAATACCCTCCAAGACCTATTTGTCTTGGTAGCTAGCAAGGCGGCCTAAAAGGAAGAGCCACATCAACCTTGAAGAGCCTATATATAGGAGGAAATTCGACCTCCATGAGACACATTCATCCATCACTCATTCTAGTGAAGAAAGAGGAAGTAGAAGGCAAGGACGAAGTGTTATAGACATTTTTGGGCACTGCAAACCCAATCATAAATGTCCATAAACTAAGGGATCCTAAGTCCCTAAAAGTGTTGCTTCACTGCCTAAAGGAACAAGGTCAGCTGATTACATCATCTCCCATAAGTTCTCAACTAAACACTGCTCGGAAATGGTCAAAACTGGACCATACTGAATACCCAGTGCAGGGGGTGTGATGCATATCATCTTCCCAGTGTAAAGGGTGTGATGCATACTGAATGGCCCCTCTGTAGGGTGTTATGGTCGGGAATGGACAAATGGTAGGGACAATTTACGAGGTGGAAGATCATGGAATCTTCTAGAAGCTTCCCCTCTGACACTTGCCTCTCTATTTTTGACCAAGGATGAGTAAGAGATCATCATTCTCCAAGTGGAAGAACTATTAGAGAGAGGACATTAATCAAAATCCCAGAAGATGACTCACCCCCCTACAATCATCTATATATGGATCCCTCATCACAGAGATCCAGAGGCTGGAATCTTGTATCTTGTAGAGAAGTGTTGTTGGTTTTCTGGTGTAACTTCATAGTGTTGGGTGATCTAAGCTTTACTTAAGGTGAAGAAGGGATTTCTTGCTGGAGGATGATGCTGGGTCAGAACTATTGGTTGTAATCCTCTTGCTTTTCTTGATATTAATAGAGCTATTCAAGTTTTCCTCCATATTCTTGTATGTTTGATTATATATGCATTTGTATAGTTAACACATATCTGGTCCTGTGTTATTTATGAATATAGATCTCTATTCTTCGATAGTAGTATGTTGCTTTGATTCCACAGGTGCTCTTTGAAGCTGGGGAGACGAAGAAGAAGCGGCAAAAATCTATCAGAAAGGAGAGGAATCAAGTAAGGAACCAAGCACAAGACTAAGGTTGGTGTCCTTTGTTCCACTCTTATCTATTTTCATAAAGGAAAGCGAAAGTAGTCTTTACTTGTTTGTTTCTAAGATAGCTACCAGTCTTAGTGGGAATAGCAGCTCCGAGTGGACACTATTCCCGGTAACAGCTACATCTCCTGGTCTAGCTTCCAATGTTGGGCTTCTTTCATTAAGTGATAAAATATGTGATTTCATGGATTTATAATGCTCAGAATGTAAAAATAATGTCTCCAGTGGCTCCAAAATAGTTAAAAACCCCAAGTTAGGCTCTTGTTGGGCTCAATTTGGCAAAACATGGAGAAATTTATGCTCTAGAGAAGTTTTGCTACTCACTACTCTACACACTGGACTTCCTTGTTAACTATTCTACGCCTTTCCAAGAACTGCCAAGCAACAGTTTCACTTGGCATTAGTGAGATTGACGTTGCATCATTTCAGGTGAAAATTTTCAAATGTTTTAAAATCCCAATGACCCCTATGAATGGAAAATTTGGGCCACATGGGCCAGATGCCCGGGGGCTGGGGCTAACTGCCCGCCCCTGCTAGTATAGGCCCCATGTACTCGCGCCATCGGTTCCATGCGTGCTATAGAACCCAAGTTTGGCCCCAAAATTCTTCTTCCATCTTCCAGGCACCTTATCCCTTCTGCGCCCATGGTTCCGTTGACCATATACGACCTGGACCTGGGCCTTGTCTCAAGCCCCCTTTCCGCAAGAACTTAACCCTTGCCTCCACTTTCGTTATATGGAAGGTTCTGGAACCTTGATCCAGGGCTAATCTCGAATCCTCAGCTCCCTTTTGCTTACAGAATCATGGGTTTAAGGTGATCGGGGGCCAGGGGCTTAGCCCTGGCCCCATTCCCCAATGGTCATACACTAAGAGTTTAAATATTGCTTGTCAACCATTGTGGTTAAGTCCCACTAGAAGCGTGTTGGTAGAGCGTTGTGTTGATTTCTAAGAGGTCTTGTGTTCAAACCCTGTGGAGGCAAATTCGGCCCTTAACAAAATTTTGGACAATCCTGGGGTGCCACGTGCCAGCCTATGATTGGGCCATGTGGAACCCAATCATTGGTCCAATAAATTGAACCATTAACCAATCAAAAACTGACACCATGAACTAATTTAGTGATACCACTTGACAAATTTCCATTGGCTTGAAATACACAGTCAGCCTACCCAGTCAATGTACGAAATTCCTAGTCAGCAGTCTTGCACTTCAACCTATAAAAATTTTACATGTTTGGGAAAATGATCAGAATGTGATATCTGGAGCATACGATATCAGTTTTGAGAGATTCAAGTTGCGTTGGATTCAGGTTGGTGAGATCTACATTTGGAACTAGTTTTGAGCACAGTTGAACAATTTGATTTTTGAGCACTTTACTGATCCCCTGGATCACTGTGTCAAAGGAAGAGTAGTGGAGCCTCCTTCAAATGCATCTGCAACTGCACAAACAAAGTACAATAAAGGTAAGGTTAAATGCTAAGAAAATTATTGTTGATTCTATTCACAATCCTTTGGTTGCCTATATTAATGATTTGGAAACATCTAAGGAGATGTATGAAAAGCTGGTTGGAATGTTCAAAGTAAATAATGCAAATCAAGTTCTCTTTCTCAAGAACAAGTTGAAAGACATCAAGATGGATAGAGGAGAATCCATTCAATCCTACTTCATGAGGATTGCTAAAATCAGGAATGATATCCTATATATTAGATAAGCCATTGGTGAAAGGGATCTCTCTCTTATTGCACTTGGAGGCCTTATAAGAGAATGGGATGTGTTTAACACTACTATCCTAAAAAATGACATGATTCCAAGATTTGATGAATTATTGGTTAGATGCACTCAAGAAGAAATAAGGATGATGGAAAGAGACAAGCCCTCAAATGGAAACAATCCTACTGCCTTATCCTCTCATATTAAGAGGAAGAACAATGTTGGTCCAAGAAGACAAGGTCAAGAGTTCAAGTCAGGATTCAAATAAGGAAGAAAATGAATATGCTTCAATTGCAACAGGTTTGGCCACTTCGCTAGAGAGTGTCCTCACAAGAAGGATACTCCAAAAGATGATGACAATAATAACAACAACTTCAAACACAATAGCAATCAAATGAACAACAGGTTTAGCAACGAAGGAAAAAGGAATGCTCCCGCTGCTTGAAATGGAAATGTTCGTCCTCCCAAGAAGTCGATAAACTCTAGGAATGAAGAAGTTAATGTTGTAAAGAAAAATGAAGTTTATATTATTTCTGCCCTCACCACCGCCTCTCCTCCAGATAAATTGGATCATTGGTTGATTGGTAGTGGTGCCTCAAGGCACTTCTCTTGGTACAAAGAAGTTCTCTGAAACTTGATTGAAAAGAAGACAAATATGGAGATTATACTTGGGGATAATTCCACTTATCCCATGAAAGGAATCGGGACTGTTACTCTTCACTTAAATCAAGGTCATACCCTTCATTTACAAGAAGAGTTGTATGTACCTGATCTGAAAAAGAACCTAGTCTCTATTTCTGCAATGGAAGATAAAGGTTTCAAGGTGACATTCATTGATGGGAAGGTTCATGTTTGGAAAAGGAACCCGAGAGATGCATTCACTCTTGGATTCAGGGTTGAAGGTCTTTATAAGGTTGGAGGAAGTCTGTTGGGAGCAATGACTTGCAATACTTCTCTTCAATTTGAATTATGGCACCGAAGATTTGCTCACCTTCATTACAAAGCCTTACCTGATGTAAAGAAGATGGTCACAGGTATGCCCGAATTCAACTTAGACCATGAATGTGTGTGTTAGGGTTGTGCAGCTTGAAAACATACAAAGGGACCATTCCCCTCAAGTCAAAGTCAAACTATCGATATTCTTCAATTGGTCCATTTTGATATATCAGGTATGTTGCTGTGAAATCTTTGAGTGGATATTTGTACTATGCAATTTTTGTGGATGACTTCTCTTGCAAAACATGGATCTATTTCTTAAAGAAGAAGGACGAAGTGTTCAAATGGTTCCGCTCTTTCAAATCCTTGGTCAAGAATCAAACAGGGAAAAAATCAAAATATTGAGTATCGAATATGATTTAAATGAATTCCTTGACTATTGTAGAGAAGCTGGGATTAAGAGGGAGACCACTACTATAGATACTCCTGAGAAAAATGGAGTTGCTGAAAGGAAGAATCAAACTATCATAGAAGCCACCTATGCCATGCTTCATGACCAAGGTCTACCGAAGTTCTTATGGGGAGACGCTGCCAACACTATTGTGTATGTTCAAAATAGATGTCCACATCAAGCATTGGACTTCAAGACACCCGAAGAAGTATTCACAGGTAAGAAACCTGATGTTTCTCATTTTAGAATTTTTGGTTGTCCCGCATATTTTCATGTGTCGAAAGAGAAAAGAAACAAGATAGATGCATCTGGGAAGATTGGAACGTTTGTGGGCTACAATGAGACTTAGAAGGCATATAAAATCCATGTGTCTGGTCAAAGGGAAGTGGAAATAAGTCATGATGTCACTTTCGATGAAGATTCTACCCTTAGGAAAGTCTGAGATCTTCCTATCCCTAGAAAAGACAATGATGATGATGTAGGAAAGCAGGATGAAACTCTGATTGATGACCCAATGCCCAATGTTGAAAAGTTCTAATGGGTCCCATTGATCCACCTCCTAGGGAGCCCTCTACTTCAAGAAATAGACCTTTTTGGCTCAAAGATACTCTTGAAGATGTTGAGAAACATATTGTACCAAGGGGGACATTTCATGAAAGCAAGAAGCTGAACAGATACCAAAGGGTACTTAGCTTCCATGAGTACCATTGTACAATCTAAGCCTTGTACATTCGAAGAAGTTGTGAAACACCAATTTTGGAAGAATGCGAGGAACAAGGAGTATGAGTCGATCATGAAGATTGATGTCTGGGATGTGATTCCTAGACCCAAGGACAAGTCAATAGTCACTTCAAAATGCCTTTACAAAATCAAACATGGAGTTGATGGGAGTGCTAAAAATTTCAAGGCCAGATTCGTTGCTTGAGGCTTCTCCCAAAAGGAAGGAGTAGACTACAATGACATATATATATATTATATATATATTAATATATATATTTATATATATATATATTATATATATATATTATATATATATATATATATTATTATTTGGTTTCCTGATATACCACCATCCATTCAATCATAGCCCTTGTTAACTCTCAAGGACGGAGCCTACACCAAATGGATGTCAAAATTTCCTTCTTGCATGGATCACTTAAGGAGGAAGTCTATGTAGAACAACCCAAGGGGTTCAAAGTTCAAGATTGAAAGACACATGTATGCAGGTTGAAGAAATCCCTCTATGGGTTGAAGCAAGCCCCCAGGGCTTGGTATGAGATGATTGTTAGCTATCTTATGAACATGGGATTTACAAGAAGAAACGCTGACCTGAACCTATACTTCAAGGTTGAAAAGGACAAACCTCTCATTCTAGTCCTTTATGTGGATGATCTCTTTCTGACAGGTGATGACCGTATCATTCATCAATGCAAGAGGGAGTTGGCTTCTGAGTTCGAGATGAAGGACATAGGAATAATGCACTACTTCTTAGGACTAGAGGTCTAGCTAAAGTCAGGTGAGATTTTCCTTTCTCAAGGAAAATACATTGTGAAGTTGCTTGAGAGATGTGGGATGGTGGACTGCAAGTCCGTATCTACACTGATGGAACTCAACTTCAAGAAGTTATGTGGAAGTGTTGCTGGGCCGAGATTAGTGAACACTTCCGAGTATCGTCAACTTGTGGGGGCCCTGATGTTCTTGGTGAACTCTCATCCTGAAATATGCTTCATTGTGAACACGTTGAGTCAATTTATGGCTGAGCCTCATCACATTCATTGGATTTTTGCTAAGAATCTCTTGAGATATCTCCTGGGCACAATCCACTATGGACTGAGATACACTGTTGGGAACTTGAGGCTTCATGGATATTTAGATGTTGATTGGGCTGGCAGTATGGTGAATCCTAAGAGTAAGTTTAGATGTTGCTTCTCTTTGGGGTCTGCTTCAATATCTTGGATGAGTCCGAAGAAAAAATAGGTTGCTTGAAGCGCTGTCGAGGCCAAATACATTGATGCGAGTATGGCCTGTCAGTGAACTATTTGAGCATGTGCTAGATAACACCGTGATATTCTGCGACAACTAGAGTGGGTTTCGCCTATCAGAGAATCATTTGTTCCACAACTACTCAAAACACATTGATCTTAGGTACCACTTCATCTAGGATATGGTACAACAGGGAGAAATAAGGCCCCAACACATCAGAAGAAATGAGCAGGTCACAGACATTCTCACGAAGCCTTTAGGGAAGGTAAAATTCTTAGCCTTCCGTGAGAGACTTGGAGTCATGGAATGACCTTCCTATGAGGGTCCCATATGTGTTGGACACTAAGCTCTGGGAGCTCCTGGGGGTTTGGGGTGCTTCTTGGAGCTATGAGCAACCATAAGGTGAGTTTTTCACCTTCCCTTAGTGATCTGATAATCACCCTATGGGTGACCTCAGTTAAAGATTTAGTAAACAAAGGTATTACAGACCCATGTGTTGGTGTGTGTGTCTATGTTATTTAAGCAATGGATCAATCAGATTGCTAATACATAGAAAATTGAATGGAAAGACATCAGAGAAATACAGTAAGCAAATACAAGAACACAAGAAATTAATAAGGAGTTGACCCTATTCTCTAGGGCTACATCTCTGGTGGCCTTATTTTATTGTGTTTCAAGCAGAGAATTACAATGCAGGAGCTCAATATGAGTCACCTGAAACATATTTGCTTGGCAGGGTGGTTCTTGGATTCCCCAAGCCACTGGAGTGCACAGACTCGTTTGCCTACCAGCTTTGTGACCTTTTGGTCTACAACGGAAAGAGCCAAATGTGGTGCTCAGTTTGGACAGATTCTCTTTGGGATGGCTTGAATCCCTCAAGCTCTCTGGTGCTTGGTGCTACCTTTGGTTAGCTCGGCCCTCTGCCCTCTTCTACTTTTGCTTCACTGTCTTTTCCCTTGTGTTTCATCCTCCTCTCGGGATTCTGGTTCCTCTATCTCTCTCTCTCTCTCTGACTGACTGTGTATTCTGTCTCTGTTCATGGCTTTAAGCCATTCGTTTCCATGTCTGTTCAGTTCCTCTTCCGCCTTCGTCGAATCGCCTTCTGCAGCTGCGCTTGGAGTTCCCCGGCTCAGCGTCATCATCGGCTCATAGGGAGTGGCCACATGTCCTCCTGTAATGCGCCAGCTTGCTTCGTTGGTTCAGTTCTTCGGTTACATCGTGGATGAAGTCTTCCTCCACTGTGGCGGTCAAAATGGAATTCAAATCCTTCTAAATTGTGGCTCATTCCTTCGTCGATTCTACTTCCCCCATCGACCACGATCTCAGCCATCCGATCTGGGGCCTCCAGATCCGACACCATAAGCATGTTTCGCATGGTTGACTTGCTCGACCGTTAGTGCACAATCAACGGTGGTTTTCTCTCTCCTCCACTTGCCACGCATCGATCGTTGAGTGGGATCGCTCCATTTTCTCCAAAACCACTTGCCATTTAAGGGCACCCCGATCAATTCCGCCGGTTTTTTGGAGCACGGGTCCCGCTTTTTCCTTTAGTGCTTTTTTGCTTTTCGCCTGTGGTTCTCTTGCTCCCCACGCATCTAAGTGCTCATGGCTTCTCCATTTCAACCCTTTTTGCCCAGCGATGCGCGATTAGCAAATCCACCTCTATTTCCTGATCTTGGGCTCATAGGGGCTAATTCGGCCTCCCGCAGTCTCCATGGGCCTCGGTCGTCCTCGTCGTTCCACGCTAGCTGCCATTGCCATTCGTTCAGAGTGTTTTTTGATCGCTGTTTTGGAATTTTTAGAAGTTTGTCCCGACCTGGTACAACCATGGCTTTGTTTAATCTCTCTTTATGGATCCAATTCGGATCACGACCTTCCCATTGAAAAGCTTTTGGACCACCAAAAGTTGGTTTCCTTTCAAGCATCAACTAAGTGAGGGTGTTGTTGTCTCACTTTCCCAATCTCAATCCACTTTGCACTGCTTGGCTTCGAACCTTTGAGTCCAATTCTGAGGTACTCAACATCTCCTCTACGTGTCGTCCTCACCTTCCTATCCAAGACTATGTCTTCCTGCAATTCATTAAGATATTCAGGTAGCAAGTCATCAATAGAAGGAAATTGACTTTACTCTTCAGGATCCTCAATCATTGAAGGTTCAAATATCTTAAGCAATCTGCATTTACAACTGAGTAGATGTGCATGTAAGCTGGTAGATCAAAGTGAAAATCATTTTCACCAATCTTCTCAAGTATCATAAAAGGTCCATACCTAATGGGCTTTAGCTTTTTACCTTCACCTTGCATCCTATCCTTGCTAATATATAGCCAGACCTAGTCTCCAACTTGAAAACTATTCTCCATCCGATGCTTGTCATGCCTAGCCTTGTATTTGGCTTGGCTCTTTTCCAGCTGTTCCTGTACTGCCTGGTGGATCTCCTGGATTTGTTCAATGAAGCTAGTTGCCTTGTCCACATCACTGTGTCAATTAATTGTGGTATATTTACCAAAGACAAAATACAAAGGAGACCTTGGTATGAAACCAAAACAAGTCTCAAAAGAAGATCTTTGTGTAGAAGAATGTTTTGCTCTGTTGTAAGCATGCTGCACATAACACAAATGTTCATCCCAAAGCTTAGGATGTTTGCTGCAATATCCTCTGAGTAACTGGATCACTGTCCTGTTAAATACTTTTGTCTGGCCATCGGTTTATGGATGAAAAGCCGTGCTTTTCTTCAGTTGGGTGTCCATTAGCTCCCACAGACTTGACCAAAACTTCCCCACAAATCGGTTGTCTCGATCAGATACAATAGAAGTGGGTAATCCAAAATGAACCCATACATGTTCAAAGAATAATTTTGCAGTTTGTTTAGCTGTAATTTGTTTATTACAAGGTATCAAAATACACATTTTGCTGAACCTATCCACAACCACATACAGATAATCATGTCCATTTCTAGACTTAAGCAGTCCTCCAACAAATTCCATGGAAACACTTTCCCAAGGGTGAGAAGGAACTGGTAATGGAGTGTACAAGCCTTGTTTTCTATTGCTGGGCTTGCTTTTAGCACACATAGTACACCCTCTTACATATCTAGAAACTGTCTCATTCATTTTTGGCCAATAACAAAATCTTTGCAGCTGTGCAACTGTTTTACTTACCCCAAAGTGACCTGATATCAGAGAAGTGTGTGCCTCTCTAATTATCTTTACTCTCTTAGTTGTGGGAATGCAGAGTTTCCCACAATGATATAAGAGTCAGTCCTTCACATGATTAATCCAATTCTTCTACCTTTTTGCCTTGACTCAAAGTTGCATATACATCTTTAAAGTCTATATCTTGAGCATATTGTTCAATGTAGCTTTCATGTAGTACATAATTATGCTTAAGTGTAGTAGATGCATTTATTATGGGTCTAGATAACATGTCTGCAACTTTGTTATGTATGCCCTTTTTATATTTTATGACTCAATGAAACTATTGTAGAAAACCCATCCATTTGTAATGTCTTGGTTGCTGCAACTTAGTCTGGGAGTGTAGATATTGAAGTGGTTGATGATCAGTGTGTATTACTGTCTCTTTGCCCATTAAGTAATGTTCCCACTTTTTCACACTCTGAACTAATGCATACACTTCTTTATCATATGTAGGATAGTTAACTACTGCAGGATTAAAAGTCTCAGAATGATAACATATGTGTTTACCATGCTGTGTCAACACTGCTCCCATGGCATAGTCACTGGCATTTGTTTGGATCTCAAATGGTCTTTGTAGATCAGGTAGTGCTAGTACAGGTGCCGTACTAATCTTTTCTTTCAAGGTGTCGAAGGCTTTCTGATGTTTGCCTCCCCACTGAAACACCTTGTTCAATCCTGTCAAAGCATGTAAGGGGGCTGCAATTGAGGAAAAGTTAGAAATGAACTTCCTCCAATATTGTGCTGCTCCTAAGAAGCTTCTCACTTCTGTAGCAGACTTGGGTTTACGCTAGTTTACAATGACTGCCACTTTAGAGGGATCTATTTTCAATTCACCTCCCCTAACTATATGACCCAAATAATTTAGAGATGTTTTGCCAAATTCACATTTTGAGAGTTTAACATAAAGTTTTTCTCTTTTCAAAACATCTAATGTCTGCTTAACATGCTTTTAAGTGTTCTTCCCACGTTTTACTAAAAATTAGAATGTCATCCAGATACACAATAACAAAATCATCAAGAAAAGGTCTGGGTACTTCATTCATTAATCTCATGAAAGCAACAGGAGCATTGGTCAAGCCAGAAGGCATAACCAGCCACTCATACAATCCCTACTTTGTTTTGAAAGCAGTCTTCCATGCATCTTGCTCTGCAACTCTGACCTGATGGTATCCACTGTGCAAATCCAGCGTGGTGAAATAAACAACTTCCTTCAATTGATCCAAAAGATCATCTATGCGAGGAAGGGGATAACGATTTTTGATTGTTATCTTATTCAGTGCTTGGTAGTCAATGCACATTCTCCACAAGCCATCTTTCTTTTTCACCAAAATGATTGGTGATCCACATGGTGATGTGCTAGGCCTGATGAATCCCTTCTTGAGCAACTCCTGCACCTGCTTCTTGATTTCAACATTCTCTAAAGCAGACAACCTTTTATACCTGTAGCTGTAATGATTGTTTCATCTCTCGAGTCTGACCCCAAATCTTTCTGAATAGCTGCAACAATCTTCTTCTTCTTGCCCTCGAACTAATTAGGTCTCAGCTCTGGATGCAGAATCCAACATTGCTCATCATCATGCCCCTCCTTTTTACAGTGAATGCATGAAGCTTTGCCTTTTTGGGCAGTGTTAGCCTTCCTTGCTGTCCACTTTTGCTTTCTTTTCTCCTTGCTCTTGCTTACAATGGGTTGGGATGGTCCCTCAACTTCTGGATTTCCATTATTTCCTCTAGCTTTTAGATGAGTAGCTTGTACATATACCTCATCTATACTAGTGGGATTAAACATGAGGATGGTATGCCTCATGTAGCTGTGTAGACCACAAATGTACGTCAAAAGAGTCTCTGGTGAGTCTAATGAGATACCCAACATCAATGCTTTCTTTTTGAACTCTCGATTATACCCTTGCACGCTTTGCCCTTTCAACTGCCGAAGAGTTTGCCAACTCATCATGGTTTGATGCATGTAGGCCAATGGATAGAACTGCTTTTTGATTGCAGCAACAAATTCACTCTAGACAGAGATGGTCTTACCATGTTTTTTCATATCAGCTTGGGTTCTACCTTCCCACCAAACCAAGGCAGTGCCTCCTAGGCGTAGGCTTACCAACTGAATTTTACACTTGTCTGAGTTGATGTTTTGCACTCCGCAATACGCATCAATTTGTCTAATCCAATTGTCCAACTTTTCAGCGTTTAGCTCTCCATTATATATAGGCAAAGCAAATTTAACATCTAGCTTGATCAAAGAGGCTTTCTTATTATGCACAGGGCTATTAGGAGGTGTGAGAAAGCTTTCCTCTTTTCCCTTTCCTTTTGAGTGGTCATGGGAATGAGACTTATCTTTTTCTTTATCTTGTTTAGAACCCGATGAATCTTCATCCTTGTGCTTTCTAAAGTCCCTATACATTTTTTCTACCATAGACTTTATCGCTAGGAAACTCTCTAGGAATTGAGGGTCTGGCCCCATAGAACCTTCCTCTGACATTGTCTTTTGAGAATAGACTCTCCCAATTTGAGGATTAGTTTCGACAAACTCTCCTCCTAATTTGAGCTTTGATCTCGTGAGCATTCAACAGCTAAACCAACACAAGCTTGTCTTAACCTTACAGCCTAGAGCTCTGATACCAATTTGATCTAATATTCACCCTATGAGTGACATCAGCGAAAGATTTATTGTTTAAATGTATTATAGACTCATGTGTTGGTGTGTGTTTTGTGTTATTGAAGCAATGGATCGATCAGATTGACAATACACAGACAATAAAATGGAAAGACAGTAGAGAAATACAGTAAGCAAACACAAAGACACAAGAATTTTAATAAGGAGTTCACCCTATTCTCCAGGGCTACATCTCTAGTCCAACTTTCAGTGGTGGCCTTGTTTTATGGTGCCTTTAAGCAAAAAATTACAATACAAGGACTGAATGTGAGTTCTCCTGAAGCAGGTTTGCTTGGCAGGGTGGTTCTTGGATTCCCCAAGCCACTGGAGTACACAAACTCTTCTTCTTCTTACCAGCTCTGTGATCTTCTGGTCTACAGTGGAAAGAGCCAAATGTGGTGCTCAGTCCGGACATATTCCTCTATGGGATGGCTTGAATCTCTCAAGTTCTCTAGTGCTCGATGCTGCCGCTGGTCAACTGGGCTCTCTGTCACTTCCTGCTTTCTTTTGCTTTACTGCCTTCTTCTCTGGTTTCTGTCTCTCAATGTTCAGCCCTCCTCTCGAGGTTCGCTCTAACTGACTCGATTGTCCTGTTTCTTTTCGCTGTTCATGGCTTTGAAGCCATTCACTCCCATGCTTGTTCGATTCCTCTTCCACCTTTGTCGATCCACCTTCTGCAGCTGTGCTTGGAGTTCCTTGTTTGGCGTCAGTGTGAACGCTCAGGGAGTGGCCACGTGTCCTCCTCTAAATGGCGCCAGCCTGCTTCGTTGGTTCGTTTCTTCAGTTACGTCGTGGATGAAGTCTTTCCAAATCTTTACAAATTGTGGCGTATTCCTTCGTCAATTCCACTTCCTCCATCGGGCGCGATCTCGGTTGTCCGATCTAGATCCCCTAGATCTAATGTCATACGCATGTCCCGCGCGGTTGACTTGCTCGACTGATAACGCGCGATCAACGGTTGTTTTCTCTCACCTCCGCTTGCCACGCGTCGATCGTTGAGTGGGATCGCTTCGCTTCCATCCAAAACCGTTTACCGTTTGAGGGTGCCCCGATCAATACTGCCGGTTTTCCAGAGCGCGGGTCTTGCTTTTGCACGTTTAGCGCTTTTTGCCTTTTCTGCATGCGGTTCTTCGGTTCGCCATGCGTCCTAGTGCTTAGGCTTCCCCCATTTCGACCCTGTTTGCCCAGCGATGTGCAATTAGCGCATCAAAATCCACCTCCTTTTCTCAATCCGGGGCTCCTAGGGGCTATTTTGACCTCCTGTGTAGTGTCCATGGACCTCGGTCAGCGTGCTTTGACCGAGGTCCTCGTCGTTCCATGCTGGCTGCCATTGCCACCGGTTCAAGGGTGTTTTTGATCATTGTTTTGGAATTCTTTAGAGATTTGTCCGCCTTGATACAATCATGGTTCTTTGACAGTCTTTTATGGATCCAATTCGGATCATTACGAAGCCAAACTGCTGCTTGACTAAATTCACTGGTTGCCATTTATTCAACTTCAACAGTACTTAGCGCAACTGAGTCTTGTTTTTTTCTCATCCATGAAACCATAACAGATCCCAAACAAAAAACCACTTGTAGTACATTTTCCATCTGCATCATTGCCTGTCTAATCCGAATATGTGTAGCCCAATAACTAAATCTCATTTCTTATAACCTAAGTCACCTGACACAAGGATTTGGGATTCGTAGGATACGAGGATTCGAGTGTCGGATACGGACACGTTGACCCCCCGGAACAAGACACGTAGGTTTCGTTATATTCATTGATTTCAAACATAGATCTTCATCTAGATGTTACTGTTTACAAAGTAAGTTAGTAATATTATAGCATGCATAGTACATACAAAATTCAAATATCTGCATAAACCCTCACAAACCTCATAATTCCTCATAAACCTAATAAACCCTCCCAAACCTCATAAACCTTCATAAACCTCATAAACCCTCACTTTTTTGGGATTCGAATCCCAAAATCAGGACACGACCAGGATTCGATGGTGTCCTGTTAGGACACGTGGTGTCCCATTTTAGGATTTGAATTCCCATCGAATTGTGTTGGATTCGTGGGATTCAGACACATGGTGTCCCATTTTAGGATTCGAATTCCCATCGAATTGTGTCGGATTCGTGGGATTCAGACACGTGGCCTGTTTTAGACGAATCTGGTTTCATAGCTTATAACATATCTCAAGCAATGATGTACGGTCCCACAAAGATATCTTAAGATGTGCTTAGCTGCTATTGATTGATCATGTCTAGGCTCCATATGACACTGACTAAGAGTGTTTATTGCAAAACATATATTTGGTCGATTGTTAATGAGGTACATTAGAGAACCAATAAGTTGTCTGCAAGATGTTTGTTAAAATTGGCAACTAGGGCCAAATTCCACTTTGGACAACTCAATCGATGGAGATGATTATTGCATTGAATTCCTCTTTTTGAGAGGACCAAAATTGACCTAAAGTCATCAAATTTGGACAAGGAAAAATATGTTTTTGAGGTCAAGCCCACACGTGCAAGTTGTCAAGGTCAATGACATCATCATATAGGCTTATGAAGTCCAATGGACATGTCCTTTAACCCTCAATGACTTGTATAAATAAGAGAGACCTCAAACCTCATTTGGCATCAACACAACTCATCAATTCTCTCTCATCTGATTGGGTCATACAAATTGCAAGAGCAACTCATCTTTCTCTCACACGTGGTTGAAAGAGGACAAATTTCAGGAGGTCGAATTTTAGGATATGTTGTAGGGTTTGACCAACATTGACTAGGGCTATTTTGACCTCCTTTGACTATGGTTTTGTACCAAAATTTCTGTTTTGCAGGGCACAAAATTGGGGTTTTTTGGGCTTGTTGACTAGGGTGATTGTAAGACAGAAGTGGACTTTGACCAAGTTTGACTCTATTTTGAAACAGTTTTGGGTTGACTTTGACCAACAAAGAAGGACAAGTTTTACTGGGTCTGACTGAGCTACATTGTGGATTGTTTTATGTTGTGTTGACTTTTTGGTTAGGGCTGTTGTCTGCGGCTATCTCGAAGCAAAAAAAGCATAGATTGACTGGGCTTTTTTAGACAATGGTTTTAATCATCTATTGGCAAGTCATTTTTGACTTTATTTTACTCTCTCTCTGATAATAATAAGAACAATTGATCAAAGCGTTTTCCCCAACTTGGGGGTTTGCCCTGGGATTCACCAAATTTTGGTGTTCTCTTGTCTTGGCTTGTGTTTTGCTTTTATGGTTCATGGTCTATCTATAATTTCTGTCAATGTGATGATTAATGTGATTTCTATTAAATTGGAAATTGTCATTGGGCTACAAAAAGGACATTGAAGTACTTGTCGCAAGTATAGGACATACAATTGTTATCTAAAATTAACATGGATTCAAAGCCCAGGTGAAGAGAAAGCCAAAGCAAGAGATAAAAGCAATCACTAAGAGATTTGTTGGTCAAGACTATTGGACAAGTCTCCATGGCATCTACATCTTACTTCAAGACTGAGGACAAGCTCAATGACAAATCTGACTATCATGCATGGAAGATGACTTTGGACCTGACTTTGGAGGAGTATGAAGTATTGGACTATGTGCAGGGAAAAATGGTGGAGCCTTCTTCAAATTCAGCTGCTGTTGAGAAAATGAAGTATCGAAAAGGTGAGGTCAAAGCAAAGAAAATTTTGATTGACTCTATTCAAAAGCATTTGGTTGCCTATATTTATGATATTGGGAACTTCTAAGCAAATGTATGACAAGCTGGTGGGGATGTTCAAAGTGAACAATGCGAATCAAATTCTATTTCTCAAGAACAAGTTGAAGGATATCAAGATGGATAAAGGGGAAGCTATTTAATCCTACTTCATGAGAATAACTCAAATCAAGAATGATCTACTATCTATTGGAGAAGTTATCACTGACAGGGAGCTCACTCTCATTGTACTTCGACATCTTTCAAGGCCATGGAATGTATTTACGACCACCCTTCTCAACAATGATAGGATACCTGGTTTCAATGAGTTGTTGGCTAGATGCACTCAAAAGGAAACAAGGATGATGGAGAGAGATAAGCCCTCCAATGGAAATGAACCTACTGCCTTCACCGCTCATACGAAAAGGAAGAATAAAGCTGGTCCAAGGAGATAGGGTCAAGGATCTAAGAAGGGATTCAAAGAAGGAAGAAAATAAAGATGCTACAATTGCAACAAGTTCGACAACTATGCTAGAGAATGCCTTCAGAAGAAGAATTCTCCAAGGGATGATGACAACATCAACCACAACAATTTCAAAGGTAATGGCAATCAAAGGAACAATAGATTCAACAAAAAAGGAAAGAGGAATGCTCCTGCTACTCAAAATGGAAATGGTTGACCTCCCAAGAGGACAAAAAATGCCAGATGAAAGTAATGTTGTAGAAAAACAAGATGAGTTTGATCTCATTTCCTATCTTTCCACCGCCTCTCCCCCGTATACTTTGGATCATTGGTTGATTGATAGTGGAGCCTCAAGGCACTTCACTGGATACAAGGAAGTTCTCTCAAATTTGGTTGAAAATAAAACTAATTTAAAGACCATACTTGGAGATAATACCACCTACCCAGTGAAAAGGATAGGTATTGTCACTCTTCACTTGAACTAAGGTCAAACCATTCATTTATAAGATGTGTTGTACGTGCCTGATTTGAAAAAGAACCTAGTGTCTATTTCTGCCATGGAAGTTAAAGGCTTCAAGGTTCATTGACAGAAAGGTACTTATTTGGCATAGAAACCCTAAAAATGCATTTAGTCTTGGATTTAGGATTGATGATCTTTATCAAGTTGGTGGAAGTCCTTTGGGAGCTTTGGCTAGTGATACTTCTCTTCAATGTGAATTATGGCACCAAAGATTGTAAAAATTTATCATTTCCCACCCCGGTTTTCAGTTTCATCTTATTTCTCCCATATAGTTAAATGCCCATTCCCATATCTATACATTCAACACTGAAAAAATAAATTTTGCTGAAAACACAAATTCTGGAAATTTTACAGAATGCTGGAAAATGCAGAAATAAAAATCAGTAGGTACAAACAGCCATTTAACACATTTGAACACAGTGATTTTTGGTCAATGTGACCCTGGAAAAACCCCCTACAACTCTTGGGGAAAACCAGTTCGAGAGCTCTTCTTTATTTCTGAAAATGCCTTTTTGCAGTGAGAAATATTCAACAAAAAATTCAACAAGCAAACTTTACAACTTATCTCGTTTTCCGTGCCCTAGAAAACTACTGTATGATTGCTGTACGAACCTCGATTTCTGTGCAAAAAATCAGAAAATCTGCTATACGGCCCTCGATTTCTGTGCAAAAAATCAGTTGTACGACCCTCGATTTTTGTGCAGAAAATCTGCTATATGTCCTAAAAATCATGCCAAAAAATCTGCCTTTTACAGTGTGCTCACTTAGCTGTACGGATTTGCTAAACTGCTGCCTTGGAATGTGTGCCAAGTTGCTGTCTCCTTCTCCTCCCTGTCCAGAAATCTCCCTTGCTCTCTTGCTCTCCTTCTCTCAATCTGCTCATGAAAGAGTGAATGACCTTTTCCTCCTTTAATCTAACCCTAAGTGACTTTTGGGTGCTCCCCAAATTCAATGGCTGAAATAGATTGAGATCTATGGCTGAGATTAAATGCTCATTTAAATCTCACTTTCTATTTTTTAATTCACCCCACTTTAATAAAGACCCACTTAGTCATTTATTTCCAAAGTCACTTTTCCTTTCTATTTTTACATTGACTTTATTAAAGTCACTTTAAAATTAGACTTTAGTAACTTTATCACTTAAAGTCACTTTTAAATTAGATTTGACTTTATAAAAATTATAAAGTCACTTTAGGAGAAAAGTTAAATTCTTTTGGACACTTTTCCCTAGGCCAAAGAT
>APFE030958357.1:52683-79045 GCA_000404065.3 Pinus taeda
GGAACCACCTGTCCTCCGGTACCAAATTTCAACACTCCCTCTTATCGAGGAAGGTGTTCCTCACCACACCCATCTTGTTTCTAAAGTAGACATGCTTGCCCCATGGTAAGGCTTTGGTAATAATATTTTCAACCTGCTCATCAGTGGGAATATACTCAAGCTTCATAGCTCCCTTCTGAACATAGTTTCTGATGAAATGATATTTGATCCTGATATGCTTTGACCTGTCATGAAAAACTGGATTCTCCGTGAGTTTGATGCAACTCTGATTATCGCAGTAAATCACTGAAGGTCTCAACGGCTGACCAAATAAGCCAAACAACATCTTGCGAAGCCAGATGGCCTCACAACTAGCTAGACTGGCTGCCATATACTTTGCTTCCGTTGAACTCAATGCTACTAACTGTTGCTTCCGGCTGAACCATGACACTACTGGCGAACCCAACCCAAAACAACACCCTGAAGTGCTCTTCCTATCAGAAGCACAACCTGCACAATCAGAATTAGTATAACCTGCCAATCTCACTCCATCTCCCTGCCTGTAGTCCAGACCATAATCCACTGTCCCCTGAAAGTACCGCAAAATGTGTTTTGCAGCCACCCAGTGAACCTTCCTAGGCTCACACATAAATTGACTCATCGTGTTGACTGCAAAACAAATATCTGGTCTAGTGTTGACCAAATACATCAAGGAACCAATTAGTTGACTGTACAATGTGGAATCCACCAACTCGAAATCCGAAGCATGAAGCTTCTTCCAGTTGGTGATCATCGGTGTCGACATGGGTTTACAATCCTCCATGCGGAATCTGCCAAGGATGTCCACAATATACTTCCCCTGCCACAGGAAGAAATGCCCCTCCTCCTGCCACACCTCCAAACCCAAAAAGTAATGCATCAAGCCGATGTCCTTCATCCCAAACTCTGCCGCAAGATCTCTCTTGCAGTGCTCTATGAGTCTCTCTGCACCTGTAATGATCAAGTCATCCACATACAACACCAGAATGGGAGGCTCCTCACCTATCACAATATAGTAAAGGTTCGGATCTGCCTCACTCTTTGTGAAACCCATCCCCTGCAAGTATGTATCTATCCTGGAGTACCAAGCTTTAGGAGCTTGCTTCAGGCCATAAAGGGCCTTCTTCAGTCTGCGCACATGGGACTCCTTCCCATGCACCTCAAAGCCCTGTGGTTGCTCAATGTACACCTCCTCTTGTATGAAGCCATTGAGAAATGCAGTCTTCACATCCATCTGGTGGATCTTCCAACCCATCTTTGCTGCTATCGATATAATGGAGCGGATTGAAGTATATCTATTATCGAGCCACGAGAGTGAAGGTCTTCTCATAATCAACTCCCTCTACCTGGGAGAACCCTCTAGCCACAAACCTCGCTTTGAATTTCTCAATGTTGCCATTTGCAGCATGCTTTACCTTGTAAAGCCATCTGGAAGTAAACACAGATTTGCCCTCAGGCCTCGGCACCACCTCCCAAACATCATTCTTCATGATAGAAGAATACTCCTCCTGCATGGCCTCTCTCCAAACTTGCTGGCTAGCTGCCTCCTCATAGCTAGAAGGCTCAGAGTCAAGGATGCTGGTAGCCATTGCCATATAGCTACAAAACCTCTCAGGTGGTCTACTCTCTCTGACCGACCTCTTAGGCTCAGCAACAGATCTTGGGCTTCCTCTTCCCTGAGCATGCTTCTCCCATAGGAGAATGAAACTCCTCCTCCTCATCACCATCAGTAGCCTGAACTCTTGACTGCCTGTCTGCTGTCCTCCTGCCTGCACCTGAACCTGTAGAAGCTGAGGTACCGTGTGAACTGTCCATCAGTGGACTCCCTAGTGAACTGCTCTGTGGATTGCTCTGCATGCTGCCCGGAGCACCACCCCTCTGGCTCGTCGAGCCACTGCTCACTGACGGACCTAGCATCATCATAGATGTACCTCTGGATCCTCCTGATCCTTGCCCACTGGATCCCTACGACTGACTCAACTGCTGCTAAGGGTCTGGCTGATCCAGATACTCTAACTCTCGTGACCTCCTAAAGGCCCTGTCCTCCTCGAACTTCACATCCCGCCTGACAACAAATTTCCTCTGTGCAGGAATGTAAATCCGGAAAGCCTTTGAGGTCTCACTGTAGCCCACAAGGATACCCTTCTCTGCAGTGGGCTCTAGTTTGGTCCTCTTCTCCTTGGGTATGTAGGAGTATGTAATGCATCCAAAGATACGAAAATGACCAATATCAGGCTTCTTCCCAGAAAAAGCCTTCTCCGGAGTCATGTGCCCCAAGGCACGATGCGAACTCCTGTTCTGCAAATAAACAGCTGTGTTGCAGGCCTCTGCCCACAAGAACAATGGCAACCTCTGATCATGTAACATGGCTTTGGCAGCCCCTATGATGGATCTGTTCTTCCTCTCCGCAACCCCGTTCTGCTGGGGGTTGTAAGGAACAGTGAACCCCCTCCTAATGCCTGCCTCCGCACAATAGTCAACAAACTCTCCAAGGATGTACTCTCCTCCATTGTCCGACCTCAGGGACTTGATCTTCCGACCTGTCTGTGTCTCCACAAGAGCTCTAAACTCCTGAAACCGCTTGAAGACGTCACTCTTGGTCTTCAAGAAATAAATCCAGGTCCTCCTGGAGTGATCATCAATGAATAAAACATAGTACTCATATCCACTCAAGGAAACATGAGACATCCGACCGCTTACATCAGAATGAATCAAATCAAGTATCCAAGTCGCTCTGCTGTCACTGCTGGGAAAAGGGGATTTGGCAAACTTGCCCATCGCACATCCTCTGCAAGTATCAAAGTGATCAATACTGAAATCTGGCACTCCTGTAGTTATCTCTCGCAAGGTCCTCAAGGCTCCTTGATACATATGTCCCATCCTGCGGTGCCAAATCTCGCACAGCTCAGAACTGCTAGCTCTGCTGTCAGTGCTACTGCTCAATGCCAAAAGGGACTGGAATGCAAACTTGTACACCTTTGCATGGCGTACACCTATCACTCTAGCTGAATCAGCTGGAGTGCCCCTGGGATACATCAACACTTGTCCTCCCCTGAACAGTACCTCATATCCTCTGTTCTCCAAAGCTGAGACGGATATGAGGTTCTTCCTCATCTCTGACACATAAAGAATATTTGACACCTTCAAGGGAGGTTCGGACTCCCTCTGAAATGTCAGTGTCCCCACACCGACTGCTCTAACAACTCTGTCATTACTGAGTACTACCTCCATATCAGTGCCACTCTCTGAAAGCTCTGAGAAGTACTCACGGACCCCTGTCATGTGACGTGAAGCCCCACTGTCCACATACCAGATACCCGAAGATGCTCCGCTAGTCGAGGGAAAAGCATGCTCCCTTTGAACCTGTGTGGCAGGTGATCCTGCACTAGAGAACTCACATGTAGTGAACCCAAACTCCCGGTCAAAATGAACTGCAAAGTCCTCAATCTCTGCTGAAGCTGCCACGCTCTGGTTCTTCCCCTTTTTCTTCTTCTTCGGACACACAACTGCATAGTGTCCCATCTTTTGACAATTCCAACACTTCACCTTGGAATAGTCCTTCTGTATGTTACCCTGTTTGCCTTTACCTTTGCCTTTGCCCCCACCATTGCTTGTGGAAGCCTGCTTCTTCCCTTTGCCTTTCTTGCTTTTTGTCGACAGTGCTACATCCTCATCCTGCTCAACTGGCTTGGTTGCCCCAAGCTGACCTTTCTTGATCTCTATCTGAATGCAATCATCCCAAAACCTCTCCCATGTGGGAAGGGTCTCACGTGCACAAACCCCATCAGCAAAGTTCATCTATGAACTGAGAAGGTCATTCACTGCAATCCGCACCAACTCAGTGGGTGGAATGACCTCTCCAATTGCTGCCAACTCATCTCTCACATTAGTAATCTTTGTGACGTATCTGCTGCACTATCATTACCCATCTTAATAGTCTTCAGCTTCTCCTTCAGGACCATTTTTCGGTTCTCATTGGTACTCTGGTAGAGATTGGACAATGCTTTCCACATTTCATGGGCATTTCTCTTCCCTCTCACATGAGGAATGTAATGGTCTTTGACTCCGTCTAGATTCAGTCTCTTACCCTTATTGTTCTTTTTATTATACTCAGTGAACTGAGTAGCATCAATAGGCACAACAACAGGGTTCTGTGTGGTATGCACCATGATGTCCCAGACTTCTGCCTCCTCAAAGGTACTCTGCATTCTCTCCTTTCAAACGCTGTAATTGTTATGCCCATCCAACCTATCCTCCACCCTCAATCCCAATGACATTCTGCTGTCCTAAAACTAAAAAGTAGCATTGCTTTAGTAAAGATAAAACCGTTGTTTGTGAAAATCAGTTTTCTGGAATTTTCTGAGTGAAAAATCAGCAGGCTATAATTTTCCTCCTTGCTGTCCCAAATTGCACTTCAGCACTCAACCTTTGATACCATGTAAAAATTTATCATTTCCCACCCCGGTTTTCAGTTTCACCTTATTTCTCCCATATAGTTAAATGCCCATTTCCATATCCATACATTCAACACTGAAAATATAAATTTTGCTGAAAACACAAATTCTGAAAATTTTACAGAATGCTGGAGAATGCAGAAATACAAATCAGCAGGTACAAACAGCCATTTAACACATTTGAACACAGTGATTTTTGGTCAATGTGACCCTAGAAAAACCCCCTACAACTCTTGGGGAAAACCAGTTCGAGAGCTCTTCTTTATTTCTGAAAATGCCTTTTTACAGTGAGAAATATTCAACAAAAAATTCAGCAAGCAAACTTTACAACTTATCTCGTTTTCCGTGCCTTGGAAAACTGCTGTATGGTTGCTGTACGGACTGTTGTACGGACCTCGATTTCCGTGCAAAAAAATGTGCTGTACGACCCTCGATTTCTGTGTATGACCCTCGATTTCTGTGCAGAAAATCTGCTGTACGGCCCTCGATTTCTGTGCAAAAAATCAGTTGTACGGCCCTCGATTTCTGTGCAAAAAATCAATTTTACGGCCCTCGATTTTTGTGCAGAAAATCTGCTGTAAGTCCTGAAAATCGTGCCCAAAAATCTGCCTTTTACAGTGTGCTCACTTAGCTGTACGGATTTGCTAAACTGCTGCCTTGGAATGTGTGTCAAGCTGCTGTCTCTTTCTCCTCCCTGTCCAGAAATTTCCCTTGCTCTCTTGCTCTGCTCTCAATCTGCTTATGAAAGAATGAATGACCTTTTCCTTATTTTCCTCCTTTAATCTAACCCTAAGTGACTTTTGGGTGCTCCCCAAATCCAATGGCTGAAATAGATTGAGATCTATGGCTGAGATTAAATGTTTATTTAAATCTCACTTTCTATTTTTTAATTCACCCCACTTTAATAAAGACCCACTTAGTCATTTATTTCCAAAGTCACTTTTCCTTTCTAATTTTACATTGACTTTATTAAAGTCACTTTAAAATTAGACTTTAGTAACTTTATCACTTAAGTCACTTTTAAATTAGATTTGACTTTATAAAAATTATAAAGTCACTTTAGGAGAAAAATTAAATTCTTTTGGACACTTTTCCCTAGGCCAAAGATCAAAGCTTTAGGGAACCACCTGTCCTCCGGTACCAAATTTCAACAAAGATTTGCCCATCTACATTACAAAGCCTTACTTGGGGTAAGGAAGATGGTCACTGGTATGCTCGATTTTAACATGAATCATGAAGGAGTGTGTCAGGGTTGTGCAACTGAGAAACATACAAAGGGACCATTCCTTGCTAGTGAAAGCAAGACAATGGATATTCTTCAATTAGTCCATTTTGACCTATCTGGTGCCTTGCTTGTAACCTCATGGGGAGGACACACATATTATGCAATCTTTGTGGATGAATTCTCACGTAAAACATGGATCTATCTCTTGAAGAGGAAGGATGAAGTGTTCAAATGGTTCCGTTCTTTCAAGGCATTGGTAGAGAATCGAATAGGGAAAAAGATCAAGATATTAAGGACCGACAATGGAACCGAATATGAATCAAATGAATTCAATGACTTTTGCAGAGATGTTGGCATTAAGAGGGAGACAATTGTTCCATACACTCTTGAGCAAAATGATGTTGTTGAAAGGAAGAATCGAACAATCATGGAAGCCATTCATGCCATGCTCCATGATCAAGGTCTATGGAAGTTCTTATGGGGAGAAGTTGCCCAAACTGTTGTATATGTTCAAAATGGGAGCCATCATCAAGCATTGGATTTCAAGACATCCGAGAAAGTTTTCACTGGGAAGAAAGCTGATGTTTCTCATTTTAGAATCTTTGGTTGTCTGGTATATGTTCATGTGCCTAAAGAGAAGGAATTAGTTGGAAGCTTCTGGGAAGAAAGGAATATTGGTCAGCGATAGTGAAAATTTAAAGGCATATAGAATCTATGTTCCTAGTCAAAGAGTTGTGGAAGTAAGCCGTGATGTCATCTTTGATGAAGACATTGCCCTCGGAAAAGCCAAAGATCTCCTTATCCCAAGGAAGGACGGTGGTGATGTTGCGGAAAACCAGGATGAACCTTCGACGGATGAGCCTATGCTCGATATTGAAGGCCCGATGGATCTTATTGATCCACCTCCTTGTGATCCCTCTACCTCAAAGAAACGTCCACTATGGCTCAAAGATACTCTCGAAGATGTTGAAAGACATCGCTCTAAGAGAGACATCTCGTGAAAGTAAGAAGCCAAACAGGTATCAAGGTTATTTGGCTTCTATGAGTACTATTGTTCAAGCTAAACGCTGCATGTTCGAGGAAGCTGTAAAACACCAAGTGTGGAAGGATGCGATGAATGAGGAATATGAATCGATCACGAAGAATGATGTTTGAGACTTAGTGCCTAGACCTAAAAACAAGTCTGTGGTCATCTCAAAATGGCTTTACAAAATTAAACATGCAGCTGATGGGAGTGCTGAAAAATATAAGGCTAGGTTTGTTGCTTGTGGCTTCTCTCAAAAGGAAGGAGTGGACTATGACGAGATATTTGCACTGGTTTCCCGATATACCATTATTTGATCTATTATTGCTCTAGTTGCCTTTTGCATGGCTTGCTTAAGGAGGAAGTCTACTTGGAACAACCTCAGGGAGTTGAGGTTCAAGATCGAAGGACACATGTTTGCAAGTTGAAGAAAGCTCTCTATAGGTTGGAGCAAGCCCCTAAGGCTTGGTATGAGAGAATTGATGGTTATCTTGTGAAGTTGGGGTTTACTAGAACTTAGAAGCTATGTTGATCCAAACCTATACTTCAAGGTTGAAAAGGACATGCCTCTTATATTGGTCCTTTATGTTGATGATCTCTTTCTAACAAGTGCAGACCCTCTCATTTATCAATGCAAGAGGGAGTTGACTTCTGAGTTCTTGATGAAGGACCTAGGATTGATGCATTATTTCCTAGGCCTAGAGGTCTGGCAAAAGGTAGGTGATATTCTCTTTTCTCAAAGAAAATACATTGTGAAATTGCTAGAGAGATGCGGGATGGTGGAATGCAAGTCTGTGTCTACTCCAATGGAAGTCAACTTCAAGATGCTATATGGAAGTGTTGCTGGGCTTGAATTGGCAAATCCTTCTGAGTATTGATAACTTGTGGGGGCCCCAATGTTCTTGGTAAACTCCCATCTGGACATATGCTTCATTGTAAATAATTTGAGTCAATTTATGGTTGAGCCTCATTACATACATTGGATTGCTGCTAAGAATCTCTTGAGATATTTCTGTGGCATAATTAATTATGGGCTGAGATACACTGTTGGGAATTTGAGGCTACATGGATATTCTAATGTTGATTAGGCTGGCAGTGTGATGGATTGAAAGAGCATGTTAGGATTTTGCTTCTCATTGGATTTGTTTCAATTTCTTGGATGAGCAGGACATAGAAATTGGTTGCTCTAAGCACCACCGAGTTTGAATATATTGTTGTTAGTATGGCCTGTATGGCTCAAAACCAATGTTGTATGACTCGTACTCGTATAAGACTTGTCACACTATTGACTCGTTGACTCGTATAAGAATCAGGAACGACTCGTATAAGATTCGTCAAAATACAAAAAAACCATTAAAATATGGTAAATTTTAAGCACAAAAAAGAAACTAATGACAATTCCAATCCTTGTAAGTCATGAAAACCACAATATATGCGAAAATTCATAACATCATCTCATATCTATAAAGTACAACATAACATATTCGATTTTTGTAAGCAAAACATTTAGACACTGAATAAGAAAAGGACTCACGATTCTATAATTAAAATAAAAAATGTCAGCGAGTTCAAAATTCAAATACATATGTCATGAATGATAAGTGATTGTCTCATAACACTCTTTCCAACATTTAGGATCGCTAGCCATCTAAAAACCAACAAACAAATCAATGTGAAAAGTGCTCAAAATGATTTTGGAACACTCAAAATTGTTAGTATACAAAACCCAAAAAACACCAAGTGAAATGATAGAATGAAAGATATCAATTTCTACACTATGCAACTAAGGAAAAGCCAATGTAACTTAACTTTTTCATAGCTGATTTTATTGTTGTTAGGACAACAACTAATTTAACATTCAAATACTAGATTTAGCAAATGAAAATCTTCAAAATCAAACCACGAAATGTTGAAGAGAATTTGATGTGCAAGAAAGGAAGGAAATATCTTGGAGAATTCTTCAAAGGATTAGGGGTGAAACTTGGTGCAAGGTGGGAATGAGCTTCTTTTGTATTTGAAGATGGGTACTTCAACCGAGGAGGATCCAAGGTCTTCAAATTTTTAGGCACCTGCTATTCCTTAAGATCATTGCCAAGAAAAATTATTAGTAGATAGGTGCCCCTACACATGAAACCTTGAAAATAAATCAGCCAACTGGGATGAACATATAATTTAGGATTTCGAAATATAAGGAAAAGAAATAAACCAATCAAATAACCAAATTTGAAGAGTCTATTCTTACTGGGTGACAACACTCCTTCAAAGGCCTATTACAACAACAATAAAGCATTCCTCATTTCCAAAAAAAACATTTTTTTTGCCTTTTGAGGTTCTACAGGTTTTAGAAGGGTCTGATGCAGGTCTTATATGGGTATTTGGGTTTAATAAAATACTCGTCGAGTCTGAGTCTTAAGCGCCGATTTTATGTGAGTGGCCTGGCTCACTATAGAACCCGCCAAGACCCACGGGTACTCACAGGTCTTATACATGTGGTGCTTCACTAGTCAAAACTTCTCACACTGGCCCAGGGTCTAGTTGTCCACACAAGCTTTGTGTTCGTTTGCCTCTATGCTACCTCTTTCTGCGTCACCCTGTTCCTGCTCTGCGTCTTGCTGCCTTGCACGCTCGAAAGATGCTAATGCCCTCTCTCTGCCTTTCTCACCTGCAACTCTCCCTTTGATTCGATTCTCTTGCCGATTTTTTTTTTTTTTAAGCACAGGGTGAATCGGTAACTTCCAGACCTAATCTTTATCTAAGGAAGACCCAGGATCAATTCTCGTCGCTGCCACTATAACACCAAGAGTACATCCAACAACCTGCACGCAGATATACTAATTTCTTATGATTTTGGCAAGAGCCGAGACTCACGGATAAGGGGAGTCTACTCCTTGAGCTGCACACCATAACAAGATAATATACTCAGTGTGATTTGACCCCTGGCCTCGTGGGTTTCATCCAACGAACTCAGCTGCCACACCACACATCACTGTATTCTCTTGCTGAACTTTGACCAGTGAGAAAATCATCCTTACTTGGGTAACTGAGTATCTGCCTTTGGTGTATTCTCCAAGTGCCTCTCAAGCCTCCTCTTATAATCCTCTCATTGATCAATCAACGGTCCAGATTAGAATTTAATCAATGGCTAGGATCATATTGACTTGATCTCTGCGTTCTAGAAGTTTCACTCATAGTTTAGATTAATACCCAATAATTATTTTAATTTCCTAAGTTTAGACTTAGGGTCCCATTAAAAATAATTAATTATTCTAATAGAACTGTCTCTCGGTGGAATTTCCCAAAACCATTTCTGGGTATTGGAGAATGCACGTGTCTAAGCCTCTCTGCAAATTTTGAGACTTAGAGCACATCCGATGCTACCAAAAATCAACAAAGTACCTCTCATCTGGCCAATGAGTTGGGAAAAGTGGATAGTGATCATAGCACTATAGATGGACGCATTGTGTACCGCCTTACTTTCTATGTCTAGGATGTATGGTGTTCAACAACTTGATTTGGGATCAAATCCGATTGGGGTTCTACCCTTGGAATGACTTTTGTCAGTGGAGAGTGGCAAGGTCTTGTGATTCATTCTCAATTGCTTTTTCTTCATTATTACATCAGTGTTCAACAGAGTTGAGATGAGATGCAAAGATGGTACATGATGGCATGATAATGGATGGATTGGTAGGTGGAATTCTCCCTAGTTGAGAGGGAGTGTTATAATTGACAACTAGGGCCAAATTCCACTTTGGACATCGCAATTGATGGAGATGATTATTGCATTGAATTCCTATTTTCAAGAGGACCAAAATCAACCTAAAGATTATCAAATTTGGACAAGAAAAAATATGTTTTTGAGGTCAAGCCCACACGTGCAAATTGTCAAGGTTGGCCACATCATCATGTAGGCGCATGAAGCCCAATGGACATGCCCTTTGACCCTCAATGACTTTTAGAAATAAGAGAGACCTCAAACTTCATTTGGCATCATCACATCATCAATTCTCTCTCCAAAACTAGTTGGGTTGTACAAATTGCAAGAGCAACTCAATTTCAGGAGTTCGAATTTCAGGATTTGTTGTAGGGTTTGACCAACGTTGACATGCCTATTTTGACCTCCTTTGATTGCGTTTTTTGTGTTAGAATTTCTATTTTGGAGGGCCACATTAATTGGCACAAAAATAAAGGTTTTTTGGGCTTGTTGACTATGTTGACAGCAGGACAAAAGTGCAAAATTTGACTAAGTTTGACCGACTATTTTGAAACTATTTTGGGCTATTTTTGACCAGCAAAGAAGGCCAAGTTTGACCAACTAAGTTGTGGACTATTTGCTGCTATGTTGACCAATGTTGACTTTTTGGTCAGGGCTATTGACTGCTGATCCCTGGAAGCAGGAAAATCACAGATTGACTAGGTTGATTTGGATAATGGTTTTAATAATCTATTGGCAATTCAATTTTGACTTAATTGTACCCTCTCTCTCTGTTGAAGATTTGATGTAATAGTAAGAAGAATTGATCAAAGGGTTTTCCTCATTTTGGGGTTTTCCCCTGGTATTCACCAAATTTTGGTGCTCTCGTCTTGGCTTGTCTTCTGATTTTATTGTTCATGTCCTATCTATAGTTTTTGTTAATGTGATTGCTATTAAATTGGAATTTGTCATTGGGATGTTAAAAGGACATTGAAGTAATTGTTGCAAACATAGAACATACCATTGTTATCTAAAATTAACAAATGTTGGATCAATAAAACTTGAGTTTGAACTCCTTAGGTTCTTCAAATTGGTGGTCATAGGTGTTGTCATGGGTTTACTCCGTGTTGGAAATATCGGTATTGGCAAAATATCGGCGAGGGTCCTGAAAACATCTTATTAAAAATATCGGCGAAAATTTCGGCAAAATATTGGCAAACATAAAAAGATCAATTTTTGCAGATTTTTAAACATAGTCGATATTTTCAAAATATGGCGATATTTAGCCGATATTTACTCGGCGATATATTGTTTTGCCGAAAAAAATATCGTTGAAATATCGACGATATTATCAACACTGGGTTTACTATCCATCATCCCAAATTTTTGTAGAATCTTGATCACATATTTTCCTTGACCAAGATAGATCTTGCCAAGTTTTTACCAAACTTTGAGTCCTAGGTAATAGTGCATTAGTCCAAGATCTTTCATATCAAATTCAGTTGCCAGTTCCTTCATGCATTGACAAATACAATGCTCCATGTCTGATATCAGTAAGTCGTCCACATAAAGTAATATGATCACAAGCTCATTCTTTACAACCTTGATGTAGAGGTTTGGATTTGCAGTACTTTTGACGAAACCAAGTCTTAATATGTTGGAAACACTGGGGGGGGTGAATTAATATTTCTTTTACAATTGTTATTTTACCAGTTTTAGATCACTTATAAACTGAACACAAAATGAACTATACGAAACTTTTACATATTCAAGTCAAGCTTGTTGCAATGATGGTAGTTCCTTTGCAGGTTATGTCATCTCTGTAAAGGTTATTAACATTAATACAGAATCTCAAAACCATAAATGCATTTTTAGAAATTGTAGAGGTAATCAAGAAAATTACCGAGCGAATGGATAATTCAAAGAGAACTCAAGCTACAAGGAGGAGGTACATGTGAAAGCTATTGGGACCATCGTAAGACAGAGGAGTTGATTGCAAAATGGAAACAAGTATTCTATACATGAAATTGACTTTCAAGTTGCTCAAAGAACCTCTTTCAAAGTTCATTTATGAAAAGAATATTGCCAAAAGGTTTAGCACAAAATGGTCTTCTACATAATTTCATTTGCCCGAGAACAGAAAATTTTCTTGTTGCAACAGAAACTAAAATGTTATTTTAGCTTTAGATGGAAGCTTCTATAGGATTGCAAGGAAAAATTTAAAGTGCAATTTACAGGTTAGTAATGTATTGGTTTTCAAAGATTCAACTAGATTTGAAAATTTTTTAGTAGGTAGGTTTCAAGGTCCAGATTTTGAACCTGGCTCTGATACCATGTGTAAGAGCTCTATCTTAAGGCCTTCTAACAAATCTATTTCTGATGAATTTAAATGCAATAAGAGACAATAGTTTACTTTCTTACAAGACTTCTAAACAAATAACATTTTACTATTTACATTTTAATCCTTATAACTTATGGTGGACATTTCTTTTTAATAAATTTACATGAGTAATCTATAGAGGAATACTTGTATAGTGGTTGGTGGAGATACTTTTGAGTTGTTGCTCTTGCTGAACACTCCTCTTGATTGACTCAACTGGCTTTACTTCCCAGCCAGCTAAAAAATAAATCCCTAGCCCAAAAAATCTCCACAGGTTCCCTAGCCCTCCGAGCCCAAGTCCAACTAGATGTAGTGTGTATGTCCAAGACCAAGGTAAACAATATTTCCCTCCTCTCAACTAACCCAAGAAACCTCCACAGGTTCCCTAGGTCCCAAAATCACTTTCAACTCACTAAAAATCACAGCCAACCCAAAATCATAAGCAAGACCCAACATCCTCTTTTTTCCCTCCCCCCTTCCCTTTTATACCCTCCCTCTCTTCTCCATTTCAACCACCTTTCATTAATGTCATTAACTTCTCATCCATTCTTACAGTTGACTTCTCTTCTCCCAAGTAAATATGGGAGTACATTTGGAAATGTGATATGAATATAAAATTTGGAAATTAATGGGAGAGAACTATGTCTTCTCCCTAGTAAATCTGAAAGTACATTTGAGAATGTGAGATGAATATGTATATATATTGATAATTAAATGGAGATGACTATGTCTTCTCCCAAGTAAATGTGAGAGTACATTTGGGAATGAGATGTAATTAAATGGAGAGGACCATGTCTTCTCCCAAGTAAATGTGAGAGTACATTTGGGATTGTGAGATGTAATTAAATGGAGAGGACCATGTCTTTTCCCTAGTAAATTGTGAGATGCAATTAAATGGAGAGGACCATGTCTTCTCCCTAGTAAATGTGAGGGTATATTGCCAATTGGGGAATGTGAGATGAATATATATATTGATAATTAGTTGGAGAGGACCATGTCTTGTCCCAAGTAAATGTGAGAGTACATTGAGGAATGTGAGATGAATATATATATATTATTTGAAATAATGGAAGGAGGCCATATCCTACCTAAGATTCAATTTTAGAAGGCAAGTTGGGAATTTGAATAATAGAAATCATGAATTGTATATTAAACAATAAATTTATTGTTTCCCAAATGAAGGTATTCACCAATATTTCTCAATTTTTTCAGGTAATGTAAACATTAATAAAATTTGCAGGATAAGATTTAAGTGAGGCATTACAGTTTTGAGGCTGCACTTTCAACATGGCCATAACTTCAATATTACTCAAGGTCCTTATTATGATCCCACCTCTGAAATGGCACCACAACTTTGCTTTTGATGGCACTAAGGACACTGTAACTAGTTCATAAATAGAGAGAAAAATGTGCCACAAGAATTTTTCGTGAGGGTTTTCAGTTCACAACTTGAACTGGTTGTAACCTGCATGATACTCCTTAAAAATCACTATTATGATCCGAACTTTGAAATGGCATGATAAGATTACTTCTGATGGCACTTATGTGACTAGAATCTAGTTCATGAATAGAGATAAAATTGTGCTGTAAGAATTTTATGTGAATGTTTGCAGCTGCAACTTGAAATAATTGTAACTTCTGCTAACTTCTCATATCGCTATTATGACCCCACTTCAGAAATTGCAAGGCCACTTTGCTTTTGATTGCGTCGGGGCAATTGCAATCTGGTGAATGAGCTGAGAGAAAAGTACACTGCAAGGAAATCTGTGAAAAAGAAAAACAATTGCTTACCCTATCAAGAAAATGCTTTGATACCATTTTTTAGGATCCTTGATGCTTAAGATGTATCACAAACCATATGTCGAAGAAACACTGGGATGGCTTCAATACTTCAATAAATCAGAATACCTTTAAGGTAGGGTTACACCATACAATAATCTTTATGGAAGGATAAGGTCCATGTAACAATTCCATTTCTACCTCGTAAGGACTCCATATATATGCCTACGTAGCAAGCCTAACCATGACCACTAGTGCCCCCTACATTAATGACTTGGCCATGTTACGTTTATTTAATGCTAACTACTTAATGGGCTTTATTTAATAACTAACATAGTGGACGTAGTCCAAATTGCATTAATCAGCTACCATACGCATCCAACCTATCATTAATTTTAATGGCCCGAGGTCCTTATTACTTCACTAGCCAGGAATCCCACCACATTGGCTGCAAAGAAATACCTTGACTTAAAGTCACATAATGAGAAATATATCCACTTATAGTAGGTTTAGACTGAAGTTGGACTAAAATGATTTTTGATGAAAGGATTCAATTTGACTCAAACAACGCCCATGACATAAAGGGTTGATTGAAGATTGACTTTTTCTAATTCTTGTCCTATGCAATTGTTTACGGACAGTAATTTAGCTTCTGTGACTTTACCAGTAAAGCCAAGAAAATGATTTAGTTCTTGTTTCTGTCAAAGGTTCTGAGAAATGATTTAGGTTTTTGTGTATCTGTGAATGGTTCACTACAAGTAATTTAGCTTTTCCAGGAGACGAATTGAAAATGAGTTGGAAAGAGAGAATTACTTGTAACGTAGATTAGACCAATGTGAAGTTCAAGTTTAGTGTAAAGATTATGAGAATGAGTTGGTGGGGATGCTGAAGTATGTTCCAAGAGGTTTGAAAAACAAGTCTTCACGAGTGTCTGTGACAAGTAGAACTTAGCTGTTTGGCGAAGCCAAGACAAAGGTGAAACAAAAGTAGATAAAAATGAACATGCGAGGGTCCTGATTCACTATTGTTGGGGTTGGCTGAATGAGATTAGTAATATATTTTTCAACTGAAGCTTAGAATCTAACATTTCAGAATAATATTCGAAGAATTTACCATCTTTATTATTAGTTACTTGAATCTCCATATTTCAATGATTTGAACTTATAACTTGCCTTTGTAGTTTTTATAACTAAAAGCAACAAAATTAGAAGTCTGAATCCTAATTATTCAGCTTAGTTTTTACTAGCCTCTCAATGCTCAAAATTTTCGTATTGTATTCTTGGACAATTAAGATATATCCTTGAGCCTTCTGTATTAGTTTAATTTGTTCTCCTGGGAATCATTTTCTTTCTCCTCGACTTTTTTTTCTTAAATGAGATATATCCTTGAGCCTTTTCTGTTAGTTTAAATTGCTCTCCTGGGATTCATTTTCTTTCTCCTTCACATCCTGCTTTATATTGTTTCACATTTCAGTTCTACTCTGGCAGTCGTTATATCAATACTTGATTATTGTGGTATTATCGTTCCATTGGATGGGTAAATGGTTTTACATGTATTAAATTTGAAATATTTAAATTTAATTTCAGATTATGGTTATCGTCGTAGTGCTCAAACCTATTATCTATTTCTTTGTATGAAAAATCCTTTTTTTCTCTCATTATAGATTGTGTGGAATCATTTATATGATCATTCTCTCAGGATTTTTTTTTTTTTTTAAACCCTTAGGTATATTTTGCCTGAAGTTTTCCTGGTGGTTTTTCAGATGGCTGGTGATGATTCAAGCCGCAAAGATGGTGGAAAAGATGACTGTGCAAGTGCAGAAACGCAAATTACTAGGCATGGCACTGAAATGGGAACTATACAATGTGGGTCAGGTTGTGGTTTCTCTGATGCAGCAAGTCGTGCTGCAGATGCGAAGGAACGATCGGCATCAATGACCAGGCTCTGGGTAGCTATAATCTTGTGTCTGATTTTTATGGGCGTTGAGGTGGCTGGTGGTATTAAGGCAAACAGTCTGGCAGTCCTCACGGATGCTGCCCATTTGCTATCAGATGTAGCTGGATTTGCTATTTCCCTGTTTGCAATATGGGCAGCAGGTTGGGAAGCAACTCCTCGTCAAACTTTTGGCTTTTTTCGTCTTGAGATTTTAGGTGCACTTGTGTCCATACAGCTTATTTGGCTTATTACTGGGATTCTTGTCTATGAGGCTATTGACAGAATTATTCACAAAAGTGGGAAAGTTAATGGGATGCTTATGTTTATTGTTGCAACATTTGGGCTTCTCGTAAACCTTGTCATGGTCTTTTTGTTGGGTCACAGCCATGGTCATGGTCATGGGCATGACCATGGTCATGGGCATGATGAGGAACATGGCCATGAGCATGGACACGAACATGGTCACAAACATAGTTATAATGTTGACCACAGACATGGTAGGGTGGGTGCTGATGATGGTCATGGGCATGGAGAGGAACATGGACACAATGATGAACATGGCCACGAGCATGACCACGAACATGGTCACAAACATAGTTATAATGTTGACCACAGACATGGTAGGGTGGGTGCTGTTGTTGGTCGAGGCACACTAAGGGAACCTTTGTTATCGCCTCGGCATCTTGATAGTGAGCATCACAGTCATATCGATGACTCAGATGAAGGTTTTGCTCACAGATGCAGTATTACTGAAAACATAAATCCACAAGGAGGTACCCTCAGGGTAGATGAAGACATTGAAGCAGGGACGAGAGATAGTGTGTCACAGAAGAAGAATATCAATGAGCAAGGGGCATATCTTCATGTACTTGGTGACTTAATTCAAAGTATTGGGGTCATGATCGGAGGAGCAGTAATTTGGTGGAAACCTGAATGGAGAATAATTGATCTAATATGTACTCTGTTTTTCTCAGTTATTGTACTGGGAACCACTATCAATATGTTGAGAAGTATACTTGAAGTTTTGATGGAGAGCACGCCAAGGGAGATTGATGCCACAAGACTTGAAGAGGGGCTGGTGGCAATTCCTGGGGTATTGACTGTTCATGAACTGCACATTTGGGCCATTACTGTAGGTAAAATCTTGTTGGCCTGCCACGTGAGGATTGAGGCAGATGCAGATGCTGATGTGATTCTCCAGAACGTGATAGGCTATTGTGAGAGGACTTATAAAATTAGTCATGTTACTGTTCAAATTGAGCGGGAGTCAATGTAGTCTAGGATCATCCCTTGGTGCATAATTTTTTTTCTGTTGGATCTCGGGCTTTTGATTTATGTCATATGTACTTTGGGCTTCTAGATGCATGGATAATTGATATTTTTATGGCCATGTCCACCTAATTTTAGAGTTCAATTTCAAAGGTGATAATGCTTTGATGCAGTTGTTAGCTGTTATCTTATCTTACTGACTTTTTTAACTTCAATCAATGCATTGCTAAAATAAGACAAGATAATTAGAGATATGTGGATCCTCTTTTGGTCAAAGAGGATTATCACCAGAAAGATAGTTACAAACTGGTCTATGAAAAATGAATTTGTAGCATGGTTGCAAGTCGATGTTTTTGCAGGCTTTCCTTCCTTTGTTTGCTATTTCTTACTGTTCTAGGATTTTTCAAACATGCAAATTTGTTTTATTACGGTGTTGATTGATAATTATATCAGAATATTTTGAAATTTGAATAGCTAACCAAAATTGGCATACTAAGTTGTAGTAAATAAAGTCAATGTATTGTCAACTCAGCGAAGTGACACCTATCCTATGGATGAACTAATTTAGTGACTAAATTTTTTGGGAAGGAATGCCATCTTTTCCGTTCTCTCGGCAAAACGGTATCAATTATTTACAAGAGTATATAGACGATAATTAATATAGGAGTATTTAGACGAGCCAACTGCACCTGTAGTCATTTAAGATTGCAGTTACATGAAAGCTTCCCTTTCTGTGCTTTTGGTAGTACTTAACATTCTCCAGCCAGCTGGATATTTTACACGTGAAAGCACAAAATAAATACTGAAGTCGGGATATGGTCAAGACAAACATGATAGAAAAGACTACCAAGGTTGGGATATTCTCATGTCAAACTTTATTGGTCGTTGGTCAAAAGGGGTGGTGATGTTCTTTCAAACCAAGATTCAATTTTAACTGACTGGGTGGTATGTTACCCCCTCTTTGGATGTTATGTAAACACAAGCTTGTCGAGCATGCTGATGTGGGCAAAATGCTAGCCCTAATGTAGCTATCAGTATTCCCTCTATCGTGAGCGGGATGAGGAATGGAAATGTAAACCGGCTAAAATTTCCTCCAGCCCGTTGATTTTCTTCATTAAAACGGTTGGAACGGTCGCCAGAGTTATCAATATCTGACCAGTGTTTTAGTTTTGAAATACCTACCCTGAGATTCGTGAGGTTGATTGGGGAATACTAAAATATTATAAAGAAGGCATACCTTCAAAAGTTTCAGACTTGATAGTTTGAACCACAAAAACCGTTACAGCCAAGATGGACCTGATGCCAGTGGTCAAGAGCGGTCGGAACTTAAATGGTTATTAGTATCATTTTTATCTGAGCTGAATTATACTTTCAGGTTCTCATATAAGTCTTTTATACACCTGAGGTTAACTGAAACCTTCTTGAGATCCTTTTTCCAGAAACTTGGTATTCTCGAGATTTCAGAAAGGCGATGTTGTCCTTGCATTTTCATATCTCTTCATTTAGCCTCCTAAACCCTTGTTGACAGGCATCAAATTGTCTTTTTAAACGCTTATTATGTGTTTTATCTTTAAAGATGAGTATTTTTGATGTTTTGGATTCCAAATCCAAAT
The DNA here is from genome assembly GCA_000404065.3 of Pinus taeda. Taxonomy (NCBI): domain Eukaryota; kingdom Viridiplantae; phylum Streptophyta; class Pinopsida; order Pinales; family Pinaceae; genus Pinus; species Pinus taeda. Next base: position 72,072 of record APFE030958357.1, read on the forward strand.
TTATGGGTTAAATTTTTGGTTTTGTTGATGGGTGTTGCAATAGAAGTAAAGTATTAATTGAATGGGAATTCAGTACCATGTTCCAAAATATATCAATAATATTTTCACACTTAAACATGTTCTAATTATAACTTGGCTTAACATGTCCTAAATATAACTTGATTTCATTTTCATAATTATAACTTCATTTTCATAATATTTATGTTGATTTATTTCTCGCATATCACATTTAAAAATATATCAATAATATCTTTACACTTCAAAACATATTTTAATTATAAGATTACATCTTTTTCTTATTACCAAAATAGATCCATTTTAACACTACATCTATAATGTATTGATATAAATCAAATAATTTGAGATTAATATTTTAATTAGTTAAGATGGATCTGAGAACAAAGGAAGAGGGCTAGAAATATTTCTATGTATTATCATATTTATGATATTTTTTTTTGGTGTAGATGTAGATCTTTCATTTTATATCTCTCTATATAGACTTTTTTATGTTAGGTGTATGTGTCAAATTCCTCTTTCCCCCCTCATTTATACAGATGTATTTTTAATTTGTCTTTTATTTTTATTTATTTGATGGAATACACATCTCGAGGAAAACTTTTGGTCACTTTCCCTCATTTCGAGGATGGTATTTAAGGTAAAATCATTTGATTTTAGTTTTGGGAACCTAACTCAATTGTGGGGATATTGAGTGAGACCCAATCATATCCATGGAGACAACTACCTTGTGGACTTGTTCCCATGATCTCCTACTTGTAATTCACAACACTCAACCACTCGAGTTAACTCATTGGATTATTTTTGTTTATGTTTCCATTTTACTAATATATAATATCATTAATATTTGTTACAAGTGTTATTTTTTGAAATCAACATGAAAGAGTTACCCACATACATGGCAACATCTCTTTCATATTAGGTTGTAAATGCATCTTGATACTATTCGTGTACTTATATCTATTAACATCCAAATATAAAAGGTACAAGTTTAATTCTTGTACCCTCTTAGTGTTTAATGTATCTCCACTACAAGAACCAAAGTATTGAATGATTATCAATGACATTGGTACCTTCCATGGGCCTTGATTTGGTATTTTGGACAAGGATTCACGTCCATAGTTAAAATGAGTGAGTTTGATCCTTGTGCCCTCTGAATTTCTTGTGCATTGATATCTCCACTACAGGAACTAGTTGAATGTGTTATCACTCAGGTTGTTCCCAAAAGTTGTAAGAAAGGGAATACGGCTGAGGTAACCACAAACCAATTTTTTAGACAGATTCTAGCCAATCTACATCCAGAGAGGGCTCTCTTTTTATGATTTAACTTTGTTTTGAAAGATATTAGGCTAGTTATGATGTTCAAGGGTTTTATTTGATTGTTGGATGGTGAGATTCAATAAAACAGAGGTGCAACCTGAGAAGTTCAGTCCATTGGGCTAATGGAGTCAATGAGGAGGGCTTTCTGGATTTGGTTTCTTAACAGAGGATGGTTTCACAGAGCAAGGTAGTCAAACAGGGAACAAACAAAGCTTTGTATGGGATGGAATGGGCTTTAAATTGGTTGAAGGGCAATTAAGAATCCTTCAACATATTTAACACAGGAAAATGGATGATTACTATTGAGGAGCAGTTAAGAATTCCCTAGCAAATAATCAATAGAATGAATACCAATGATATGGGTAGCTTGACCATTATGGTACTTTTGTTAATGATACATATCCACATGGAAAATATGTAAGTTTGATCCTTGACCCCTTTTGGTGCTCCATGCCTTGGTACATATGGGGATTGAAGGGTTAAATGTGGGTACTTTGCCAACATCCTGTTGAGGGATTGGTTTCCAAATTTTCAATTGCATGAATTAAACCCAAGAAAGAGGCCTAATTAGACTCTTCCTTGTTTGGTGTGGAATAACGTTCTAGGTTATAGTTTGTCAACCTTTCAATAAGTTTTGAAGTTGTTTATTTTTAATTATTTCTTTCTACTCTATTTATGATTATGTGATTTTATAACTATATGTTTTTAAAAATATTTAAACAAAAAGTTCTAAAAAAACTTGTGCCAAGGGTAATTTGTGGCAACACTCATGAATCTATTTTGAAACTTTAGAATTCTTGAAGAAGAAATTCCACTAAGAATATATTACTTCAACAAATCATATCCAGGAAACTAGTAAACTTAGTTGTGATTTTAGCCTAAAACCCCTAGATACTGGTTAAATGACAATAGTGCCTTGGGTTACAAGCCAAACCACTAGCTTTAGACCAAAAGTGAGAAGCAAGCCCACATGTGTGAGCCGTGAGGTAGCTAACGCTGACACCATGCATGGCAAATGCTCCAAATGCCAAGTGTTGAGGCTATTAAGTGTCAAGTGTGATGTAGAAGGGTCTAAAAATTAAAATTTAAGAGTTGACCCTCAAATTTCCATCAATTTCCCTCTGCGGGGCACCACAAAGTGATCTCCTAAGTCTCCAACTACTAAAAATGGTGTTTCCTTCCATAAGGAGTGGCTAAAGGACAACCCTATTAAGTGCTTCCAACCCCTATGGGGAAGTAATGTTTCCTCGGTTTACCTTTAAATTGATAGGTGTTATTTAACAATAATGATGGTACAGAGGGGAGAATAATTTATGGCCAAGTACCATGGACAAAGGGATCAGTGTGATGGGGATCCACATCCTGAGTGTATAGATGTGAGGAGGGATGTAGAAAATCTGCTACAGGTTAACCTGATAATGCAATATAAATCAAAACAGAATACTATAACCTACTTCTACTATCAATTTGCAGAAGCTTAAAGATCGAGCTAAACAATATAACCAGAAGAAGAAGAATCAATGGCACAATACACATGAAAATACTTTGGAGAAAGCCTCAGCGAAAAACCCCATACTATTGTATTATCATACATGGTCGAAATACATAGGAACTATACAAAGCCTTAGCTCTCACAGCTAGCCATCTCTCAATACAATCCTCACAAATGTTCACAGGCAATCTTGGCTTCTCTTCAGCCTTCCTCTCTACCCTCCAATCTTCTATTTCCTTGCGCTGTTCCTTTTGGATGATTTTCCTATTACCAAGTGGAAAACCCATTCTTCAAAACTGCGCAATCCTCAAGGATAAATCCTTGACTGCATGCATGAGTTTTCTCCATGAGAAAACACATGCCACTGATAGTACACTATCCTTGAACATTTATATCTACTAGATATTTCTCAAAATAGAGATGCATGAGTTTTCGATGAGGGAATCTTTAGTTTACTGGAGTAGCACTAGTTGAGTGCATTAATGCATCAACTGACTGTTAATTCACTATTAGTTCTGTTGGCTTGTTGGGGCCTGACCCAGTTTCAGAGTTAATTAGCCAAATAAATCCCAGTACTACTAGCCCTTTCGGAAACAGTGTGCGGAGCGCGCATTGAGGTCTCACCTGAAGTCGTATTGGAGGGTGCTAGAACCAGGTTTCTGTACCCTTGAGATGTCTAAGAGATAACACTGGTTCTTTGTTGTTCCTGCGTGCAAGTCGCTTCACACACTTCCCGTTCCTCGCGGCCTGATACATTTCCTTCGCGCAACGCTAACCAGGGGTTGTGCCGCGCTTTGCGCTATCAAAATCTTACTTTTCTTCCAGTGTTAATTAAGTACCTTTGCCTACTTGAATGTCTTAGGTTATAATTATCAATACAGAACATTCATACACGATCGCGTAGTAAATACTTGCAAATTATATCCATTCATGCATTAAACCAGGAAAATATACATAGAAGTATAGCAAAACTTCTCTTTATTGATTCTCCCAACGGTTACAAACTCGACTTGCCCTGTGCACTCAACTGCAGGGGTTTGCGCACTTAGTTGTCGACTACTAGGCTTCTGTGCACTCAGTGGCAGAGCCTTCTCCTACTTTACGACCCACAGACACACTTCACACTTCGACTCAATCACTTAGAATTCTCTTGCTTTTCTTCTCATTCCCTATATGTTCATTATCTTTTACACTTAGAGCCTCGCTCTATTTACAGTCCCATGGTTCGCGGACCATGGGTAGGTCTATCCAACCGACATTATATTACAAAAACTAGGGTGGACAACTCTATAACTCTATTATACTTTCGTGCCCCACTCCTGTATTTCGCGGAGCTTTTACAAAGATTCGGTCAAAACTTGGGCTTTAGGCCCCAGAACATGCCTTGGGGGGAGTCTGTGCCCAACAAGCCCCTAACACAAACATCGTGAATCGCCTTCAAGTCACTCTATCGGCCGAAGATCTTTGTGCAAAGTCCCTCCAACTGTTCTCGAACTACGGCAAGGTCAACATCGCACTGAGTTGCTGCTTGCTGCATCTATTGCATACGTTGTTCCGAGACCTCTGTGTCAGAAATGCTTTTCTGCATCAGTTTGTGCATCCCCTACATGTGTACGATCTTGCCTTCAATTTCTGCCGTGATGATGAAGGCCTCATCAATCCAAGGCTGAACGCGTGCCTTTAGGACTGTTTCCTTGTGTCGTGCCATGTCCACCTGCTCTTTCAGCGCTTCACACTGTTGCATCCACGCGAGCCTCTGAGTGAGGGCCACTGTCTGCGCAATTCCTCTGATGCTGTCATACTACTGTTAGATTTCTCGCGCCTCTGTCTCTAAGCGCTGGATGTTGGGGTCCTCTTGCACTTTTCTGAGGACCTCAAATGATTCTTCCAACACGTTGGTGCAGTCTCACATTGCACCACCAATTTCGTCTAATCCCGCTGTGATAGCGTTAGTGCACTATTCTCTGACTTCCAGAGGGGTAGACAACTGCGCCTTTAGCTGCAACTCGATGATCTGAACATTTAGCTCCAGCTGAACCTTTTTCATTTCCTCCCGCGCCTCATGCACCCCTGCTGCTAACTTGTGGATGCGCGCCTCAACTGGTATGTTTGCTGGTATGGATAGCTTCGGACGCTTTGGTAAGCTTCATCTATTACCTGTACCAGTGGTTGATTCTGCGACACCACTTCGTTGCGCTGCGAGCTCAGTTGTTCCATATTGATTCTCTGCTTGCTGAGGACTTGTAGTGCGCGGATCTCCCTAGCTCGCAGGTTTGTAGTTATCCTATCCTACAAAACATATAATGTCTGTCATGGGAGTGCAGCCATATTGATACCGAGACCCTTCAGAGCGCTAACCGTAGGCCTATCGACCTCATTTGTTGTCACTAGTGCCCTTTTCGGCAGTGCTATGGTATTCGTCATCTGTGCACATAACATTTGTTCTGCTGTCGTTGTCCCGACTGCGAGGCTGGTCGAAAGGGTACCAACCTAAGGAGGGTGCACCTGTAATTCCTGCAACTGCGCTCTGAGGGCCCCCAACACAATCTGGTTCTCCTACATGAAATTTTGGAGGGCCTGTTGTGCCATACAACAACCCCCCATTTCATATCATTACTATCCTAAAAATATAATGTGAAATGGGTCCCTTTTAAATTTTGTTTTAAACTGGTATCAATTTAAAGTTCTATTTCAAAAAGGCTCGAATAAAAGAAAACATTATTAAAAGGCCTTTTTAATAAAAAACAATCAAAAAACCCCCAACATAAAACGATCTATCTTTATCATTGCGATAAAGCGATCGCAAGATCGCATATCGCAATGACAAAGAAAGCACAACTTAAGGGACATCTTGGTTTTCGCCGATGCGAAATCGCTATCGGATATCGGCAAAAGCATAAAGCAACATGAGTAACAAACCCTTGCTTTGATGCGATGCGAAATCGGCAATCGGCAATCGGCGATAACACTTAAAGTGCAAATAAGCTCCCCCTCGCCCGATGCGATGCGATATCGCTATCGGCGATCGACAACTCACCATGCCCTCATTCTAAACGACCTTGCTAGCTATTCCCGGCGCGATGCGATATCGCTATCGGCGATCGCGGATTCCAAATGAGACCAATGTAATAACTTAGCATTTCCCCGATGCCCGATTCCGAAAAGGGAAAAAAGCGCAGTTTTCAAAGAAAAAGTCATAAATGGCAGTTTAATATGATTTATTCGTAATTAAGGCAATATCCTTTGAAAAGCCGCTCATCTGCGTTCAAACCGCCAAATCGCCCAAAGTCATGCTTCAAATAAATCATTCGGCCATTAATCAAAGCAACTGGAATTAATGAGATTGACAGGCCATAACGACCATTTAATGAGAACAGTAGGCTTGCGATCTATCCACGGATTTGATCCCAAGGCCACCTTAAGTCAATTGATCACTATGAATCCATCCAGATATATATACTTCATTCTGTTCAATTCATGTTATTGTTGCTTGTGTTACGCCTGTCTTTCGCTCTATGTAGGATTCTTCCATAGAGACAGAAGAAAGTGGGATGGGAAAGAAGTCCAAGAAGACCACAATGCCTACTGCTTCGCCAGCCGCGGGGCAAGCTGTTGTTGATCCAAGCGGTAAGAACAAAGGGCTTATATCAGATACAACGTGCTTGGGACTTACCAGGACCACTTGGCAAGGGACGTATAATTTAATTGAAGCAGAAGAGCCGAAGGTGACTGGGATAGAAATCTCATGCGATAATACCAGTAAATCCGACGCCAATTTAAAATACTTGGCCGACTCCTTTCTGCATAGAATAGCGGCTCGGGAGCAAATTCTCCCATACACGGATGTGGTAAGGTGGGCAATCCAAGAGCTTCCAATTATCAACAGATTGTTTAGCACTGCGGACGGGAGGATTTTCGGTTCTTTTCGAGCCGAAGATCTAAGGCTAATGTATTACCTACCGGCAGAAGAGAAAAAATATAATGCAGCATTTTTGGAGAAATTTCGAGCAGAGAACAAGACCGAGTTTGAACTAATTGAAGCTGGAGACAGAATCCAGCAAAACACAATCATGAAACCTCGGGTAAGTACTCAGTTGACTCCCTATGTTCTCCTTACTGCTATGCTGGAATTATGATGTGTAGACTA